>VZRU01001292.1:96175-137259 GCA_013398155.1 Pedionomus torquatus | reverse complement strand
TGGGGGTTTTTTTTTTTTGGTGTGGTTTTTTTTGTTTTTTTTTTTTTTTTTTTTTTTTTTTTTTTTCTCCCTCCTGTGGTTTGTCATCCAGAAAGGGATGCAGGCGCGCGTCCCAGCCACGCAGAGCATTGATTGCTTCTGCCTGCAGCGGGGATGCTGTCAAGTCGCTGCGCGAGTGGAGTCCGGTATTGACACAGAGCTGCCGGCCAGCAGCTCCTGCTGCGCCCCGCTCCCGCCATGCCCTGCCGCTGACTGCTGCCAAGGGGGCTGGAGAGGCCCTGGCAAAGGACCTCACGGCTGGGAGGAGAAGGACTTGCATGCAAACTGGCCAAAGGAAGCCCTGGGTGCGCCATGCATGCACACCTTCCCAAGCAGCGCAGCTGCGGCAGGGGGTCCGAGGGGTCGGATGCCGGCAGGAGCCTGCCTCCCGTAGCGAGGGATGCCCACTGCGCCTGTCGTTGGCACCAGCATCCTCCGGGGCTCCAGTATAACTCCCAGGTGCTTTCCTCTTGGGGACGTGGGGGTACCGGCCAGAGCAGGAGCAAGTTTGTCCCTCTGTGGGACACTCTGCGGAAGAGCCCCCATAAATCCCCAGCCACTCCACAGGGCAGCCCGGGGGAGTGGTGGTCAGAGTGCGCCTGTGCCCACGGCTGGTCCCCCCAGGTGCAGGTGAGCTAATTCTTCACTCTCCAAGCGACTTAGAGGATGCTCCAGGGAAAGAAAGTGAGGTTTGGTGGTGTCGGCAACTTTTTGTGCTGTGTCTTGATTTGTGTGTAGTGGTGCCTTCTGGAAAAATTCTATGCAAAGGCGAGCTGTCGGTTGGTGATGTCTGTTGTTTGAATATTGATTCTGTGTGGCCTGTGGAAATTGTGGGGTCCACTTGGAAGGGTTTTCTTGCTGAAATGTTTTGGTTTCTACCTCCAGGTTCTATAAACTTTGTATTCCATTGTGTGGTGTAAAGAAAGGATGTGCTTATTCCCTTCACAACCCCCCCACCCCCAGGTAGTGGATTTTTTTGTTTTCAAATATTGCATGAAGTTAGTAAGGATATTTTAAACAGAAAAAATAGTAGGGGGTGGTTTAGATTTATTAATAAGAGACAGTGTGACCTGTTTTTCCTCTTTTTAACTTCAAATGTAATTGAAATCTTTAATAAATATGAAATGGCTGTTTAACTTTGACATTTCTGTAGATTTTTATTTAATAGCAAGGCAGTGTGTTTAAAATATGAACCAAGCAGGGTCTAGGATGTGTACAGATACCTGTGAGCAGTTAGACCAGATAACCCCAACACTGAGAAACAGAAATCACAGTGACACTCATATGATGGTTTAAAAGGATTAACACTTTCTCCACTGATGCATGTTTTCATTTGTCCCTTAGAAGACTTTAAGCTCATTCAAAATTTGTTATTTCAACATCAAATCCTTTTGTCATAATTTTACACTAACACCCCCCCTCCCCCAAATTTAATGTTGAAATAGGATTTTGAGATACATGTTTATTTAATAAAATAGTATACACTAGAGTTTAACTAGCCTTAGCCCACATTGAACATGTGCACCCTTTCTAGAGATTAAATCAATTCTTTGATGGAAATGGTTTTAATATATTTTCACTGAACAGAAAAGCAATAAGGCAAAGGATTGTCAGATTGTGTAGCTGTGCTTTATCTTGCCTTATGGTCTAAAAAAGTGATGCTTTGTTGACTGAAAGTGATTGCTATATATAAAAAACTTCCCTTTTTTTGCCTCAAATCTGTTGCCAAGTGGGAAAAGGAAGCTTTCTGATATCATAGATTTTGAAGTGACCAAAATGTTGCACGTGACTACAGTATATATGTTTTCTCTCATAATCAAAGCAGATACAACTATTTATGCCAGAATAAATCCTATGTTTATATAATATATAAAACACAGAACTAGAGTTTGTTCTCATTTTAATTCTAAAAAAGGTCTAAACATTTTCGTAGTCTCTGAAGATTTTTCTTTTGGAAAATTTTGAAGGAAAAATAATGTAAAGGAAAGATTTCCTTTGTTTTCAAAGGTATAGAATTTATAAAGAAAGAAAATGAAGGAGCAGTTAAAAAAATTAATAGCCACTTCTAAGACTACTTCAGTATCTAAATTATAGATGCATTGTAAAGTTCACTATTTTCAATGCCGTTGTAATGACATCCACTTGTGTTTGGACAATGTTCAGGTGTATGAACTTTCTTGTATTTAATTTTGAAGTCTGCAGTGCGAACTTTTTTTACTGTATGTTCTTAATGCCAGCTACCTTATGCTGTTCAGAAAAGTCTCTTTCTTGTCTTCTACCTAAAATGAATCAACCTTCAGTCAATTCAACTGATGTTCTGTGCCTAGAGATGGCCTGGCATATTACTTTGGAAAATAATGGGTGGTCTTTATGTCATAGAATTGTGAGATTTTTTCAAATAATTATCTTTTTCTCTCTGTGCAAAGTAAACATTGTGCAAGCTATGGCAGGAAAGGAACGTGTGATGTATATATGTGTGCCTGTGTACCAGTATTGCTGTATGTACATACACTTTCAATCTGTTTATCAGTTACATTACATAGATGCAACATGGGAAAACGTAATGGACCTGCCCTTAATAATTGCCTGCCCTTTGGGGTCACACATTGAAATCAGTGATGTTTTCTGAGGGCTATGTTGACTGGGAAAACTGTTGTCTTTCTTGCCAATAAACAGCAGTAGTGAAATGGTCATATTTGCTAGCCTAAAAAAAAAAAAAAAAAAAAAAGAAAAATATATTTGAAGTTTTCGTCTTATAGGTAGATGTGCTAATAAATGAGCTAGTGACATCTTCAAAGATGGAGGTTGCAGGGTTTTTTTGTAAAGTTCTGAGCAGATTTTTTCTTCTGCTTGACCTTTTGGGGAGAGACCACCTCCTTCAAGCATAGGGGAGACGTAACACTTTGGAAAAACTCCTTAATTAATACATAGGTCCTTAATTCCTAGAGTGTGTACCAGACAGCTGTTAGTAATGTACACTTTGTCATCCTGATCCTGATAAAAGCATTGATTTTTATTACTGAGGACATGGCTCCATTTTCTTTACCAGTTCCTCCTCCTTTAGTATGCTGGAGCAAAGAATAGCACTCTGTTATTAATATTTTTAACTGCCTTAGAAATTCTGCTTTGCTAGCCTGCATGTTTGTGTTTGCTCATAGCTTCATGTTGAGTTGCAGGTAGAAATTTCTTTGGAGTTACAAAAAAAAATCCCAACCCTCAAAGTTTTAAAAGTGAGTTGAAAAATGTTAAATGGAAATTTGATACCAAGACCTAATATACTTATTTATTTCCAGTCCTTTTTGAAAAACTCATACAGTTCTGTTTCCTTTATTTAAAATAAAAAAGAAAAAAGGAAGGAGGGGGGGGGTGGGGGAAGAAAAGGAAGCCTTGTTGCCTGCAAATGTTTCTTGCTGGCAGTCTCTGTTACTGTTTGTATCATGGAGTCATATGATTTGTGCGATTCACTCAGTGATTTCATATCTAAGGTCAGTGTTACGCTGTGCAAGATCTCAGCAAATTTGGGGAGGGGATGGGGTGGGAGTTCAGAGGGGGTGACCTGACGTTTTCCATTGATGATTCTAATTTTGGATGTAGTTTGTAGCACTGGGTGAACTTTCCCCGTTGGCACATATAGACTGCAGGAACATACCAATTAGTCAGATTAGAAATGTATGATAACATGCGTAGGTGCAGGTGTGCAATGAACAGCTATTGTTTGTGCAGAAGGGATGGGGGGATAGGAGTCTGTATTACCCTGGTTATAGGTAGAAAAGGAGATTCCAGACATTGAGCTGCTGTTTTAAGAAGTCCAAAGTCTAAATTTTACTTCATGCAGTCTGTATGAAAGAGGGCCTCCTCTAAACACCCTTCCAATATGTGTTACTGCATGTTTTCAGGTCCTAGGGCTCAATATTGTTGTTTAAAGGGGGAGGAAGATGTAGAAGTGGATTCCCATGTTTGGCTGTTTCCCAGTTCAGAAGACAATATTGGACACCACTTTAATTCAACTAACTCTATTTGCTATTGAATTTTTTGTCCTTGTATTTTGAGGTGTTCCCAAGGAAAAGCATCCCATACAAGGTAGCATCCTAGAATTATCATCTGCAAAAATGCATACTTGTGTTTTATTTTGAAAGTTTAAGTAAAAGTGTAAATTTTCACATATTTTTAAGTAGGTTGCCGTCAGTGTCTGCTTTGATGAATTTTTTGGGTTGGTTGTTTTTTTCTAGCAGTATCGGAACTTTTTTTTTTTTTTTTTTTCAGTGTCTTTTAAAAGACTGGGCATCAGTGGGCTTTTTCTTTACCTGGTAGGTAGGTTTAAACGCTTGTTTAGAGATGTGACGTGACTTAAGTATGGCAGTGAATAGCTGAAGTGTCGGCTGAGAATAGTATTTTGTCTTTGAAGGTCTTTGGTGCTGGTGCTGAAGTTTCAGTCTATCATTTGAGAGCTCTGTGTTATGAGATGAGGTGTGAGGTGGCTTCAAGGCATTCTGCTACAGTACTAAAGCAGAAGGGCAGAAGGTGTTTTCCAAGAGACACTGGCTCTCCTAGCAGTATCAAAAATGATTTGTCATGGGTTGTGTTTTTGAAAGCTTATGTTACTCCTTTCAGGTTCACAATTTCCCATGTGCAACTGGCCATTCTTCTGTCAAGGGTCTCCTGGCAATGGAGGTAAAGAGCGCTATTTTAGTTAGCGAAGGGAGATCTTTTCACTCTAATTAAGTTCAAACATGAGTAAAATGGCAACTGAATCAGAGCCAAACAATGCTGTTTATTTGGCTTTTAAACTTTTTTTTTTNGTTAGCGAAGGGAGATCTTTTCACTCTAATTATTCTCTTTTTTCACTCTAATTTTTCTCTTTTTGATCTTCGAGGATATTGAGAGCTAGATGCCATAAGTTGAGAGTTAAAGATTTGATATAACCCTGAGACTGTTAAGGAGGATAAAACAAAGAGCAGCAGCTGGGCAATTTGTAATGGAGAAAGATGTTCATATCCCATTCTCAGGATGGTATGCTATTATCAGTGGATTTGGGCCACAGATCCTAAATTTTAGGGATATGCATCTTAATTCAGCATCTTGCCTTCAATGAATCATTGTGCTGCATTTACAGAAGTTAACGCATTTGTACATCTTTTCAGTGACAGCTGCACAGATTGCTGACAATGTTTCATGTAGAAATACAAAGGCTGTTGGCATGTTCTTTTGAAAGATGAGTAATATTTTTCTAACGATTCCCACTGACTGACAGAGGACTATGTGAAGTCTACAGTGTTCTGGGTGATATTCGTATCTGACTCTCTCCCAGGACAGCTGCTTTAGAAAACATTATGCTTTTACATTCATGTTTAACCGATTTCTTCTACCTAAACCAGGAAAGCATTGTGAATAATGAATTCATAGCATTTATATTTGTTAGACCTAAAAAGACTTAAGGCCAGGCTGGTGGGACTTTGAGCAACCTGCTCTAGTGGGAGGTGTCCCTGCCCATGGCAGGGGGGTTGGAACTCGATGATCTTTAAGGTCCCTTCCAACCCAAACTATTCTATGGTAAAAAGAAGGTCAGAGATTAGCCTTTGAGTCCCCTGCACTGAGGTCAGCAATCTCATTAAGTGACATAAAGAACATTCCTGTTTAGAAGACATATGAAATATTGCATATTTATTCAAAAATATGGTTTTATTAATGTAATGGCTCTGCAGACTTGGGAACTTGGGGAATCTGTCTTTTCCAGATTTTTTCACCAAGTCTCAAGGGGTCTTTCAGCCACCTCTGCCTGGACTGATAATGTAGCATTGCTTACAAAGGCCATTGGATGTAAAAGAAAAGGGACATTATTTTATTTTGTTGTATAATATTCTGTCTCCTATGAATTTATCAGGTCTTTCATCAATGTTAATTTTAAGTGGTAGCAGAAGCAGTTAGGAAATAGGCGTGGTTACACAGATCATGAAAGTATCTGTGTGCAAGATGCTCTATATATTTTCATTTAAATACTGAAAAGGATAAATAAATGTGATGTACTGTACTAACCAATGCTCATAGTGATTTGTAGTTTATCTACACACATTTTGGCTCCTGCTGATTGTTCAGTCATAAATATGTTAATACTTAATTTGCATGATTTGTTGCACCATATTTAGATTTGCATTTAATTAATCCCATGTTTCAAAGTTTCTCCTCCTAGATGCCTCAAGAAGCCAAGAACATTTTCTCCCCTTGACATATAATTTGGCTTCTGGGATTTTTAGGGGGGATGAAAGGAGGCATGGGAAGGGAATTGTAGAATTTGGAAGGAGGTTGTTTGTAGCGTTGGTAATTGGCCAGAACTGCACAAGTGCTCTGATAATCCTCCTGCTATTGATAAATTTCTTTATTACTTGGCATGTGTATTCACCCATGGATAAACTCTTCATCATATTTGAGAACCAGAAGGGCATTTCCCTGGGACCAAACTGGCAGAGACCAAAAGGTTCCCCCCCCCCTCCAACTTTTTCCGTGAATCCCACTCCTTGGAAGGAGAGAAGGACAACAAAGCTGGTGAGGGGTCTGGAACACAAATCTTATGAGGGGAGGCTGGGGGAGCTGGGGTTATTCAGCCTGAGGAAGAGGAGACTGAGGGGAGACTTTATCCCTCTCTACAACTACCTGAAAGGAGGCTGTAGAGAGGCAGGGGTTGGNGACTAGATGATCTTAAAAGGTGCCTTCCAACCTAGGTGATTCTATGATTCTGTGAATACCCAGGCACTTTCACCTAACAAGCTCCTTACCATCACAGGAACCTAAACCATAAGAAAGTCCTTGATCTGTCCTGTATTAGTCTGATGACACACAACACAGTAAGATTTTGACAGGCTGAGGGCATTGGTTTTGTTCAGCCTGGAGAGGATGCTCTGGGAAGACTTTATAGCAGCTTTCCAGAGTCTAAAGGGGGCCTACAAGAAAGTTGCAGAGGGACTTTTTACAAGGACGTGTAGTGATAGGATGAGGAAAAATGGCTTCAAACTGGAAAAGGGGAGATTTAGATTAGGTATAAGGAAGAAATTCTTTCCTGTGAGGCTGGTGAGGCACTGGAACAGGTTGCCCAAAGAAGTTGTGGATTCTATATCGCTGGAGGTATTCAAGGCTGGATGGCTCTCTGAGCAACCTGGTCTGGTGGGAGGTGTCCCTGCCCATGGCAGGGGGGTAGGAACTTGATGACCATTAAGGTCCCTTGCAACCCGAACCATTGTATAATTCTATGAGTTTAGTCTGCTCGTCTCTTACACTGGCTTGTGAGTTTATAGGTTGCTGGAGCTGTTTTGTGGCCTGTCAATGGGACTGAGAGGCTGGATGCTCTCTGGACTAAAGGGGAAAAAAAGAAGGGCTGTCTTATGGTTTGCTTAAGATGATGGGAATAAAACTTGATAACCCTGGTAAGTGCTTTCTGTCTAATATTCCACTACTTTTAAATTAGATATTCAAAGATGCAAAATCTCTGCAGCAACTCAACAAGATGGTTTTGATCTACTCAAAACAAAGCAAGTGAAGAGTGATGCATGACAGTTTATCTTAGCATTGCTGAGCAAGGCCTGAGATTGAGACAGAATTTGTCTTAGCTATATTGGCATGACCTAAAGATACAACCTGAAAATTGATTCCTGTTTTGGAAATGGCTCTCTCTGCTGTTCTGAGGTATTTGAATCAACTGTGGAAATGTCAGAGCCCCTCACAGAAAAACCTAAAGGGAATTTCTGGTTGCAGTATTGACAGGATTTACAAAGTTTGCCAATTTAGCTCTCCATTTCCTCATGTCTGCATGTGGCTTTTGGATGAGGGATAATAAAAATACAGCCAAAAAAAAGCCAAAAAAGAATTATGGATTTAATTACTTTTCTTTTAGGAACTGTGTTTGCTTTG
Source organism: Pedionomus torquatus (assembly GCA_013398155.1). Taxonomy (NCBI): domain Eukaryota; kingdom Metazoa; phylum Chordata; class Aves; order Charadriiformes; family Pedionomidae; genus Pedionomus; species Pedionomus torquatus. The sequence goes on along the minus strand of VZRU01001292.1, from coordinate 129,321 downwards.
AAATAAGCCAAGTATTGTTACTATCGAGTTTATAAATTAAATAACATATATCCATTTACCTTTTGTATAAGTATCTTTTTTATAAATTGTTGCAATTAATCAGATGAATCAGCTCGATGGTCACCTAATTTCAAAAATTCCCATTGTTTTGAGAGTTAGAAATGCAGGGATCAAAAAAGGATTTCTTTAGGTATTCAAAGTACAGGTTCTGTAATATCTAAAATGAACATCTGAAAAACAAACAAAATAATCCTTTTTGTAAATTCCAATCCTGGTATAATCTTTCTTTTAAGCCACAGGAGCCAGCTATGAATGCAGTACAAAATCCAATTTAGCAAAATAACATCTGGGTTTGGTTTTAGATATATTGTACTTTTAATATGGAGTTTTACCTTTCTGATTAAGTATTTGCACAAGGAGAAGCAGGTTACTTCAGCAGCTGAAATTGCTCATATAATTGGTCAAACAGAACATCAGACAAATGATTTTCATTATGCATTTCAAATGGAAGCAGAATGGATTAGTGCCATAGGTTTCCAGTAACTGGCAAAGCAGAGCAGCAGTGCTGCGCCCAGATATGAAAACAGTTAAACAGAGTCTTTTAAGACTCCTTCTTTACATTTGTTTTGCTTTTAAACTCTGATAATCGCTTCCTCCATATTGAATCGGTATTTGTTGCATTCATGATCACAGAAGTTTTTGCTATTTATCCATGTGCTGGTTTGCCCAAGTTTTTACGTTGCAGTTCATCGCTCACCTGATAGCTGAGCACAGTAAATATTTATTGAAAATGTGAGCAAGCTTTAAGCTCTGGGTTTGCTTTTCTTCATTTTGTAGGGTTTGTTTTGTGAAAGATGTAGTTTTGACAGCTTTGTGAAGGAGAAATACAGCTGTGCTCCACTTAGGAGTGGCTGCCAGAGGAATGGGTCCCAGCCCTACATTTTGCTTCCTTCGTGGCCCTACATTGTAGAACTGTGTACTGAGCTCGGGGACCCGATGTGCCAGAAGCTTTATCCTGCAAAAAACCAAAGGTGGTTGAGGGACTGATTTCATGGCCCAGCTTGATGTCCACTGGCACAGCTTCTAGTACCAGCACACGGCTGAGAGCAGAAGCGTGTGACAAGGGGCATGCCCCAGAATATAGCACACAGCTGCCTCTCTCAAGGGTAGTCACACTTAATGTGCCATCTGATGTGTGCGTTTGGGTTTTGACAACACAATAGTGCTTAGGGGCTTCCCTGTGCTAAGTGCAGAAACTTGTATTAAGCTCTTTGCTACCTCCAAGAACTCAGACAAAATGCTGTTTCTCCTAGGAAACAGAGTTGCAGGGACACCTTGTCCTTCTTGCCTTTCTGTTCTCACTTTCTATTCTGCAGACACATCTGGGTTCTCTTGAAATCGGTCCATCTTGCAGTCAGGAGTACAGAAGTCACTTGTCACAGGTCAGTTGTTGCAACTGAATTTAGCTGAATTTAGTCAGGCAGCCAGATTCAAACAGGCAAATAACAGGTATTTAATAAGAAAGCAGTAAAAAAAAAACAGAGCCCTTGTCTCTCATCTCTCTGGTGTGAGAGATGCTGTCATGTTTCCTACCATGTTCTGAATGGTCTTTGGTCTTTGTACACCACCAATGTGCCCAAGCATAGGTTTAGAGGCAAGTGCTTTAACCCTGTAGAAAAGACATTCATCTATTTTATTTCCCAACAGTCTACTTCTCAAACACAAGTTTTTTATGCAATGTTAGCAAAACAGTTAAAAAAGCCTCAACCAACCAACCGCAGTTATTAAAACTTAAACTAAATAGTGCTGGAATATATATCTTCCATGAATACAGCTGTGTCCCTGTAGAGCAGCTTTCTTAGGTGGCTGCTATTCCTGCCCCATGCATAAAATATCTCACTCCTATGACATAAACTTTTATCCATTTTTAAAATTTATATGTAAAAATGCAAAAAAGGGTAACAAAGAGTTATAGTTTACAAGACCCTTATACATTCATGTTTTAATACATCTAATACTTTAATACATTTATAGGTAAATGATAATGTTATAAGCAGCTACACACAAGCTAAAGCAGAACATATATTCAGGCCATGTCTTCTAATGATATGTAAAGAATTTTCTTAAATTGGTAGAACATGGAGTCATTTAAAAATAAAAGATCTAAACAGTTTGGTTGTCATCAGTTTTCTTCATTAGACATGTATCTTTGCCTTATCAGAACTGAGCACAGCTCCCGGTTTCAGAAGTGGAGGGATTATGGTATGTTACTCTTCTCTTCTTTCCAACATGCAGAAAAAAACGTGTGTGGAGGTAAAACCTAACAATCCTTAAAACGTGTGAATGAAATCCAGCTTCCACTGCAGTTTATTAATATTTTTTTGGCTACTAATCCTGCTAAGGTATATAATTTTTTATATGACATACATGAAAATTTTTGCGGTGATGATATTCATTCAATTATTGACAACTGTCTATCCTCAGTGCCCACTGATTTAATTTTTAAGGAGCTGCTTTTTAGCTTTGCATATTCATAGAATCATAGAATGGTTAGAGTTGGAAAGGACTTTAAAAATCCTCAAGTTCCAACCCCCCTGCCATGGGCAGGGACACCTCCCACTACAGCAGTTTGCTCAAAGCCCCATCAAGTCTGGCTTTAAACACCTCCAGAGATGAGGCATCCACAACTTCTCTGGGCAACCTGTTCCAGTGATGCATCACCCTCACAGGAAAGAATTTCTTCCTAATATCCAATCTAAATCTCCGCTCTTCCAGTTTAAAACCATTACCCCTTGTCCTATCACTACACTTCCTGAGAAAGAGTCCCTCTCCTGCTCTCCTGTAGCTCCCTTCAGATACTGGAAGGCTGTAATAACATCTCCCCGGAGCCTTCTCTTCTCCAGGCTGAACACCCCCAGCTCCCAGCCTGTCTGCCTAGGAAAGGTGCTCCATCCCTCTGATCATCTTTGTGGCCCTCTGCTGGACCTGTTCCATCAGTTCCATGTCCCTTCTGTGTTGAGGACTCCAGAGCACATATTCAGAGCACAGTAACAGTATCAGGGGATTTACTGTGTGGTGGAGGAAGATGGTGCAGATATTCGTGCTTTCAAGAAGCTAAGTTTTTGGAAATGCTTAATCCACTAGGTGGATGTGGCTGTCGATTAATCGTTGGGTATTTCTCAAAATCCTGGCCTATAAGATTTTCAACAACTTGGAAAACACTTATGTATTGATATTAGTATTATAATATTTAGTCAATGTTATTGGAATATTAAATTATTTTTAAGAAGTGAAAACCTACAAAAATATGAAAGGAGGCAATACCAGTTTGTCGCAGTTCAACCTGACGATAATATACATTTTCTGCAATGAACCACATGTAGATGTAATGTATGTAATAAGCAGAGTCATGATATACTGCAGTTGCTTCTGGGCTAGTTATTAACTTTCTCAGCAACTTCAGGTATAAAAGTGGTAGTAATCTGATAATTTCTGCAGGCATAAATCTGTAAAAAAAGCTGCCTCTTGTAATTCTTTTTTTTTTTCTTTGAGTTGTCATGACAGTATTCTCAGTGGATCTTCTGTTTTTACTGAGATGCATTTAAGTCTATGTAGTCAGCACAAACTTGGAACCGATACATTAGTCTTTAAATAATTTGTGCTGAAAATTGAGGTTATCACTCCTAGTTGTTTTGGTTTTAAGCATTGGTTGCTGTCTATCAGCTAAACTAGTCCATGTACCAAGAAGTAAAACATGATGTTAATCATACGGAGAGTATAGAAAGGAATGAATCAGCTCTTTGTAGTGGATGAAAATGCAGAATTGTGGAAATATTCTGCTGAATGGTCAAAAACTAAAAAGCTCTTCAGATTCATAATCCTTGGGTTCTTGTATCTTCCGACGGTAGCCCTTGTCATCTCTAACCAAAAGGTTGTCTTTTGTTCATTTTATGTAATGCCCTTTCAAAAAACATTTTGGTACTGGGGAAATTAAAGACCTGTTTTCCATCTCACCTTTGCCCCTTTCTGTCTTCTCTTTGAAAAGCTCCATTAATTCTACAGTTTGTTGGGTTTTTTTCCATACCTCATCTGTATTTTCAGTTTTTTGAATGGCTGCCAAAACAGTAGTAGAATTACTGGGTTTACCTGTATGCTCTTTGTCTTATTTCCAGATGGAAGTCTCTTTTCTTGTGGTTCACTTGCCAGGATTTGTCCTCAGGTGATAATAACTTTAATGTACTTTCTGCCAGTTTCTATTTCATCATGTTGCCTCTTGCACTTGAGGGTTCAGCAAATCTGACAAAACAGAAAAATGCAAAAGGCAACAGACTTGAGACTTGCCACATCAGAAAAAAATCCTTTGGTGGAAAGGGGATGAGGGGTAAAGGAGCTTGGTTTTGTTTCTCTTTGTAATAATAGCAATAATAAAACAACAAAGACAAAGGAAATTCTTTTTGCCATCTTAAGTCTTGGTATTCAACAAAAAAACAGAGGCAGGAAAGGTGATCAAAGTGAAAATGATCCTGTTTGTGTTTTCTCCAGGTGTCATTGCTGCCTGATGTCTTGACGTTTCCTAAAGCGCCTCAGAAAGAACAGCTATATGATTCTTTTGTGAGTCAGGTCAATGTTCACTTGATATCAGACTGGGAAGGCTGAGCCAGGGAGGTTAACAAACATTTCACAGGTTGCACGTAAGATAGGGGGAGCTTTGCATTTTCAACCCCTTTATCATATCTTAGACTGGACCAACGTGCACTTTTTGTTGAAGTATTCTAATTTTTAGCTGATTTATGCTGGGTTTTGGCTAATCTGTCTGTGTGAAAGGGTATCTGGAATCTGTTTTCCATTAGACTTTCAAGGCCCTCTGCTGCTTGTGGCCACCATGGAGGTATGGCATCAAGTCCAGTCCCTTGTTGGGAATCTCAGTGACTTCCTGGATCCTGTGTATGTTGATAGGATTTCCATCTTTTTCAAGGTTAGTGGTTCTTCCTGTTACTGAAGAAAGTTCACAGTGGGTAGTGAGGCCTTGGTCAAAGTGGGTCAGTTTGTAACAATTCATTCAATCTATGAGAAACTTCAGCTAACGGAAGGGGTGTAAACTTGGGGTGATGGACATACTGACTTGGAGGTATAAAGCAGTTACTTGGTCAGCACTACTTCTTCAGCCTTTCCATCAATGAGTGGTCGCTTCAGCAGTTTGAGCTGACCTCATTGCTGGGATGTTTTTGCAGAGTTGGACAACGCATTTTAACTAGCTCTTGTACTACTAAATTTATAAAGTTGGAATAAGAGGAGAAAATACCAAAAATCTGAGGACAAAACAATGACAAAAATTCATTAAAGATAGCTGAAACTTCTTACGCAATATTTTTCTTTGGGACATCTGAAAAAACTGAAGTTCAGAAATAAGCCATACCAGTAGAGAGGAAAAGGAAAACTTTGTGGACGGCAATTCAGCAGAGCACTTCACGCTGTTCCCTCCATGCACTGAAATAGTCTGTGTTAGTGGGGCTTGGCATTAGTGGCAAACTTAGTGCAAACCAAAAGTTAAGTACCCTGCTGAACTGGGACTGAAGAAGTAGTCTAACCTGCAATTACACTGACAGATTAGAAGGTTATTTTTTTCAATTCCTGTTATTGTCTTTTCCGTTTCTATGTTAAAGGAGAAGGAAGAAAAATCCTTAAAAAATACATCTGATATGTAAACTTTCAGGATTTTTTTTTTAAAAAAAGAACAAAATTAAGATGTCTTCAAAGTTGAATATATCAAACACAAAGAAAATGCTGCTCCTGTATTTATATAAAATTTTTATTTATCTTGAAACTACAGTATCAAAATTGGCAGGCAAGAAGAGGAAAGGAAATTACATTTCTGTAGACCTTGTGCACTCTGATGCAATGCATCAAAGGATTTCAGAGGCCACAGAAGTCAATTTTAATTGGTAGAACAACTGATCTTTAACTATTGAAGCACGAGTGGGAAAAGTTAGTGAAGTAGGATTTCAGTTAATCTGAAAGTATTACAAAGAAGTTTTACTGCCTCTGATTACTGGATCAGCCATTGTGATGCAGGAGTTTTCATCTGGAACTAAGCAATCACTACACTGTTCTAACTTCCCTTTGATTGAAAACTCGGTAAGGACAACCAGAAAATCCCTTCAGACTTAAACAGCACACACATTGCTACAAACATAAATAAATACATCTATATGTAAAATTGCATGGCCATATTGTTCTTATTCTTCTAATGTAAAATACTTTAAAATGAACCGCTCGGTTATCTCAGTCATTCCTTCTTAATGTATTAGAGGTTTGTAAATAATCCACTGACAAAACTCCAACGAAGCTTTACAGAAGCTATTCCCTACTAGAGTTTATTTTAAAAATTAAACATTGTAATGTTTCATAGGAAGGCAGTAATCTAGTTGAAGAGATGTAAAAGGCTGAGGTACAGTTAAGTAATTGCTAAAATTCTGCTGGAGACATAGTAGAGTATTCCCAGCTGATCTGTTACATGAAATCATGAAAAGTAATCTTACTGGCTGAAATATTTAACATTTACTTGATTGATAGCAGTACTTGTTTCATATAAATAAATATGCATTATAAATGGAATTAAGCATATAAGGCTCAAAGGAACCTGAAATGCTATTATTCCTGTCAAACATATGTTTTGGATGCCTAGGACAGTTGTGCCTTTGCATATAAATTATATGAACTTTTATTTGATGTAGTTGCATCAGCTTTTGTGATATTGTGATACATTGTGAATTCTTTATTCATGTTTTACCATCCCTGTCTTGACCCAAGGCATTGCGTGTCTGTAGTGCCTTTTCCTTTCACTGGAAAAGCTTTAGGTGTTCTATAAGATTGTTGTTTAAATATGATGGAAAGTCTCATGAAATGTGCTTTAATTGGAGGTATGGTAGATCAAATTTTGGGTGGTTGGCCCCAGCTGGCATCCAAGCACCCACACAACCCCTCACTCACTATCCCTGCAGCAGGGCAGGGGACAAAATACTAGAGAGAAAACTTGCGAGTCAAAATAATAGGGAAGTTGCTCCCCGATTACACAGGTGAAATAGATTCAGTTTGGGGAATGTCACTCTGAGGGTGGCAGAGCACTGCAACAGGCTGCCCAGAGAGGTAGTGGAGTCTCCGTCACTGGAGACATTAAAAACCCACCTGGACAAGTTCCTGTGCAACCTGCTCTAGGAGGACCTGCTTTGGCAGGGGGGTTGGACTAGATGATCTCCCCAGGTCCCTTCCAACCCCACACCATTCTGTGATTCTGTAATTTAACTTGTCACAAATTAATTTAAACATTTAATTACTAAGTTGGGTTTTGAGAAACAAACAAGTGTCAGGGGAAACACCTCTCCTCCCACTTTACCAGGCTCAGCTTCACTCCAGACATTTCTTTTCCCTCCTTGTGATACCTATTAAGAGGTTACGCTTAGTCCCTTTGGTGAGGTGGCAGGTGGTGCGGGAGGTTGGGACATAGTGCTTTCTCTCCGCCTCTCCTTCCTTCTTATGCTTTTATTCCTCTGGTCCTTCCTTCTCACTTGTTTCCTCCTCACCAATGTGGGTCCTCCATGGCCACAGTCCCCTCTGGGGCAGTACCTGCTTCAGTATGGGCTTATCCATCAGATACAGTCTCTTTGGGATGTGCCTTCTATGCCATGCAGTACCTCCTACTGCTCTGGTCCTCTTCTTCCCTCATTCTCTCCTCCTTGACATTTTCCGTCCTTCATTAAATGTGTTTCCACAGTGATGCCACCAGCTTGGTTGATGGTCTCAGATGTGTCCAGCAGTGAGGCTACTGCCGAACCAGACAGAACCAATTGTGTCCAGCTTGGAGCCCCTGACCATGCAGCTCCCTACCTCTGAAACCTTGCCAAAAATGCATAATGCATAAGTGAAAGCGCAAGCCATGTGTAGGTATTCTAGATGTAACCATTTTTGTAATGAAAGATCCATTTGATGTCCTAAAACATAATGCTCCACTGGAATCATTAGTTATTTGAGTTGATGAAGAATTGGCTAATTATTTAGGCTTTTAAGTTTTCCACTTTTTTGAGCAGCAAGTGGTACGGATCATGTCATGAGATGATACAAACAACTCTACTGGGCGAAACCAAAGGTCTGTTCAAGCCATTGCACTAAATAATGCACTGAGTGCTTATGGAAGGAGTTTTAAAGGAAAGGAAGTTACCTGCTCCTTGCTATATACAGTTCACATGTTTCAGAATTTCCACTAAATGAACATGTTCATTTGGTCAAATAAGATGTTTTCTGAAATATACTTCACAGAGATATTGCGTTTTAGTTAATAGTGATGTATTTTTGCAACATTTAAATTAGTGTAGAATTTTCTCATTACCCAAAGCAATAGAAAGTGCTTCTATGAAGTATTTCATCCTTCGTACCAGATACTTCCATTTCCTCATGACTACCTACCAACTCTGACTTTTTCAGATTTGCTTTAGAGCTTCTTTGGCAAAGGGTGATATCTGGTTCCAGAAAATCTGTGCAGTGTCAGTCTTTGTGTGAATTTTCTGAGCAGACAGCTTGCACCTACGCTATACCCTCCTCCCAAAAAGACCTCATCACTAAAATCCCCAACTTACTGAAATCCTCACGATTTCTGTGGGTTCTGGATTTTACCAGGGGTAAAAAAAAAAACAAATCAAAACAAAACAAAACAAAACCATTTCTGTCCATTGATGGATGAATGTCCTGTTATTTTGGCAGGGAAAATAAACCTGAACAGGTGAAGAGACAAGTCAGTTGTACAACATCCTTTTGGCAATGGAAGCTGGAATAGATTTCTTTGGGAGAGAGAAGAAATCATCCATCACTATCCTGTGGTTCCTAGGGCAGTTTTCTTGGATTTAGTCACATTAAACAAATCTTTCCAGGTTGATTCTTACATTTGTCACCAAAAGCCCTTGCAACACTTTTTCTCTGGCCAATTCTGTATTCAGTACCTTTCATTTTTTCCCTTTACATGAAGGTATTTTGCTTGTGATTTTAAGGGAGTCTGAGAGTTAGGTGCTTGCTGCATTGGAGTATAAATACAGGGCAATTCTCTGAGTTCCACTGTGGAAAATAAGCTGTGAAAAATTTAGCCTTAAGTAACACAAAGGAAACATTTTATTTTTCACACATGTATTTTCACTTCTGAATAGTGGAACACCATCCAGTTAGGCAGTTGTGTGACTATCCCAAAGTGAAACAGATGTCTCGGCTCTAATCTTGTCCTCCTATCCTTCCAATGAGGCTTTTTGATTAACTTTTTATTCTTAGGATAGCAATTTGTACCAAGGATCTAATTAAGAACTTTATGTAACACAGCCAAAGTCCTCCTTTTGCAAGTCTGTCTCACCTCAGTCCTACTAATCTTGCAGCTTTCGGTATGCAGCATTCTGAAATGTCTGATATTTCAAGCTATCTCTTCTGGTTGAAAACAATTTCAGCTATTGAAAATCGGGAACAAGATTCATTTGATGCTTATGTCCCGGTAAGGAAAACAGTAACATAGCTCTAAAATAAGGCACATTTCTAAAATTTACATTCTGAGTATTAGGCTTCTTTTGGGGAGGAAGATCGGGCAAGTGACTTTAAATGAACCTCTCTGTTGAGCAGGATGAACTTGGGCTTTTTACCATAGGTCTTCTGTGTTTCTTACTGATAAATGGGTGAGTGGGAAAAAACAGCCTTTAATAGAAGCTGGTGATTTCTGGGGAGAAAATTATTCTTAGTTTCAGAAAATTATATAAATGCTGTAGCTTTTAAATGAATGAGCATTTATCAACTGTATTTAATGAATATAAATTGAATATATGAGTATTACTGCTTATCACCAGATGACATACAGTAATATGATATTGTATAATGTATATAAACCGAAACAATTAAGTTGACTGAACTCTTCTATGTTTACATCAATATGTGTTACTAATTTTAATCATATTTTGCTTTCAAATATTTTGAAAAACATTTTACTTCTATTAGTGTCATATGCACTGGAAATATTTATTTTCCCATATGGAGCAGCAGATGCAGGATGATGCTTTTGTTGACCAGGTTAGTTAAGCCAGACAGAGTATGCTGGAGAGGAAAGAAAATAGAGTCTTGCTTTCCTCTTTGTATCTTCATGTGAAATATAAATTTGATGGGGTATTTTTAAAGGAAAATACACTAATATTCTGCAGAAGAGACATATATATGAACTGGTAAGTATATTATCAACAATCTGAAGAATTATCTAGGTGCTAAATATATCAGTGCAGTATCAAGCTATTAAGTGAGCAAAAATCAGTGTTTTCTATACCAGATGGACTGATAACAAAAGATGCTTGGACTCCTGTTTGTGTTTGAGTAGAGAGCTTATACTATAATTGAAGAAGACATTTCAAAATGTGCCACAAAGCACATAGTAGCACAGGAAGGATGAGCTGACTTTAATTTTGGAGTCTCTTGATTTCTCCTTGTTACAGCTGCCCTAAAAAACCTGGTGCTTCCCGCAGATTCTGTGTTCTTCTTGCTGTAATATTTTCTATGTCATTTTTCTCCCGTTCCTCTGAAGCACGCGATGTTCCCATTTCTTGTCCTCCCAACCAAACGTTTATTTAGTATCAGGGTCAGGTCTGCAGTGGGGTTTTTATATGTTAATGCTCAGAATTGGTGCACCTGCCTGTGAAGTTGGTTAGCTTTTGGAAAGGACCATCAGATTAGGTGTTAATTTTCCCCAGACATCCTATGGCGAAAGTCAGGATTTACAACAGGCTGAAAATGGTAAAGATGATATTTCTGCCAGGCATCATGATTTACTGGATGAGAGGAATATGCTGACAATTTTCCATTTCATTTGGTGGGTGGAATCGGTGCCTAAAAAGACAGGGTAGGTGGAGACCGGGTCTGTCCAAAGGGTTCTTTGGTAAAGGCTGCCTCATTTCTGACTGTCAGTTGCATGAGATAGGTAAGAGATGCTTTTGAGGTTGAAGCGCTGTTGTACAGGCACAAAGCAAATCTGAGATCCTAAAGCTGAATATTCTGAAGACTTCATTCTTGGATTCTGATGCCTATATCCTACCTACATCCTACCTTAAGCTGCCAGCTCCTTTTGTGTCTCTAGATGCTATGTTTAGTCCTTTGCCAGGTGTTCTTTCTTATAAGATGATGTATATATATATATATATGTATATATACATATACCTTCCACTGCTAATTCTTTCTCAGGAAATGCTTGCTTTTCCCTTCCTAACAGTAATCAAAGCTTGTTTCTGAAAGTCCTCTTCTGGAGCTTCTCCATTAAAAACAGAGGAACAAATCACCATCATATCAGATACAGACATCCAGGAGCTGATTATTATTATAATTATTACTATTATTATGGGAAGATACTGCCTTGATGTTATGAACCATTTAATATTTCGGTGTTTGGGGGATTGTGTAAATGCATGAAAGGTTGTCGTGACATTTGAAGTTCCTCTAATTGACTTGCAACCCATCTGCTCAATCTTGATAGATCAGTTCTGACAGTTTTTTGCGTTTTATGTCTCTGTGGCTGTTGCATACCTTGTTCAATCCAGCAACAGTGAGAGGTCAGCGTTGTCTCTGTGTACAGGGAAGGTTATTTCACTTTGTGTGCAAGTTGCTTTTCGTTATACACGTTTACATGGTAAATCCAGGGAGTGCAGAACTCTCCCAGTCCTGTCCAGGTGACTGTTATTAATGTATGCTGAAAAGTAGCATCCTGGATTTTTGTGTCTTACGTGGCAGAAAATGTGTCTTCAAATCAGTAACTAAAAGATATCCTATGATCTATGAACAATCATATTTCAAAGTTGTGCCTTGTGTTACTTTTTTGACTGCCTCATAAATAAAACTGCTGTCTTGCTGCTAGATAAGTGACTGTTAAAATCGTCTCCATCTATTTTCATTCAGTTTGAGATAATTTTTTACTCAGTGTTTCTGCATCTCATTCTAGCCAAAACAACACTGTTTAGAAATGACAGAATGTTAAAATGTAAAGATGAGGAAAGACCTCATAGGTCATATTGCCCATCTGCCAGAATGTGAGTACTGCCTATAGTCTGTATTTTAGTGCTTAGTCCAAATTTATGCAAAGAGTTGTAGATAATAGGGCTTCTATCACTCCTCTAGGGAGATTATACTCTAGTTTGATGAAATTGCCACACTGTTGTATCAGTCTGTAATATCTGCTCGCCTGCCTTTGGCGTGGAATTGAAAAGTATTCCCATGTTAAAAATAGCAAAATATGTGTTTAAAAACAGGCCAGTATAATTTTCCTGATCTGAAATGTTTCTCAGCATGATTCATAACACCAAATATTTTTTTTTTAACATTTCTTCCTTTTGTTTTTAGTCTGACTCCTTAAGTCTGTCTTATTTGAATTCACGCACCTGTTTGCACCCTTAATCTAAATTTGCCATGTTCACAAGGATGCTCTTTCCTTGATTATTTCTTGATAGGAATTACCTTTTTCTTTTTTTCCTAGCATACAATTTTGGTTTAAATGAGGCATATTTTTACAGTCCTGTACTAGTTCTTTGAAAGACTGTCAGTTTTGCTGTACCCTCAAGTCATGTTGTTTGTGTTTCTCAGACTTACATTGGCCCCAGGCATTTTCTTTACTTAAGTGATGACATATAGTAGAGCTGCTTTTACTGCACTGGTACTACTCATCTGGCGTTCAGCCGCTTCACGTGGTTTCAGAATTCCACAAACCCATCATGTTGTGTTGATTTTGTGTTTTGAACTTTTTCGTAAATCCTGTTTCTAAGAATTAAGATGTTGACAGCAGCATCATCTTAATAGACTGTATGTTGGCAGAAGGTACAGCTTTCCTTCTCTGTGGAAAGCTCCTCTATGAACAAGAATCAGCTGGTACTTCGTGTGTTTCTGCTTTTACACAGTAACTTCACTTTCCTCACGGCTGGCCCTTTGTTGCCTCTGCTATCAAGTCAACATTTTCTTTTATAACTGGAGACCTTGTTCTTTTACTTTCTTCTGCTGCTGCCGTTTCATCTCCGATACATGATTTATAGATTTATAAGGAAACAGGGTGAAAATATAAAAAGATACTGAACAAATATCTGTTCTACCCTGAAATATCAGAAGAAGAGGTGTACTGTGAGCAAAGCAGACTTGACTCGGGGAATTTAACTTTGCTGATAATTAACATAAACTTTTTATGATTGAATTAGGTACTGAGAGCCAAAGCAGATAAAGAGTTATATTTAGGGAAAATTCCCCTTTTCCAGGCTTGGCTTCACTCCAGACACCTCTCCTGCCCCTGGTTACCGTCAGTGCTCACACTCGCTCCCCTGGGTGAGGGGCAGGCGGCACAGCGTGTCAGAGCTGGGGTGAAAGCATGGTGGTTTCTCTTTGCTTCTCCTCAATCCTCTCTCTTTCCCTCCACTGCTCCTTCCTTCTTAGTGGTTTCTTCTGCTCTAGCATGGGCCCTCAGAGCTGCGTTCCCTCCAGGGCCTTACCCACTCCATCATGGACTGCCAGAGCTGCAACTCGCTTCTGATCACTATGTATGCCCAGTACAAGGTGGAAGGCAGGCGGAATCATAGAGTTATAGACTCATAGAATAGTTGAATGGTTTGGGTTGGAAGGGACCTTAAAGATCATCAAGTTCCAAGCCTCCTGCCATGGGCAAGGACACCCATCCAGCCTGGCCTTGAACACTTCCAGGGATGGAGCTTCCACAGCTTCTCTGGGCAACCTGTTCCAGTGTCTTACCACCCTGATGATAACAGAATTTCTTCCTAATATCCAGTCTAAACCTTCCCTCTTTCAGTTTATAACTATTACTTCCCTCTCCAATTTTCCTGTAGGCCCCCTTTAAGTACTATAAGGGGGCCTTAAGTACTATAAGGGGATCATAATTACTATACCTCCTGAGAGCTTTCTCTTATTTTTGTGGCCATCCCCTGGACTCGCTCCCACAGGTGCATGTACTTATGTTGAGGACTCCAGTGCTGGATACAGTGCTTCAGAGGGGGTCTCACCAGAGTGGAGCAGAGGGGCAGAATACTCTCCCTTGACCTTCTGGTCACACTTCTTTGGATGCAGCCCAGGATACAGTTGGCTTTCTGGGCTGCCAGTGCACATTGCCAGCTCACATTGAGCTTCTCATCCACTAACACCCCCAAGTCCTTCACTTCTGGGCTGCTCTTAATCTCTTCCCTGCATGTATTTGTGCTTGGGATTGCTCTGCCTGGGTACAGGACCTTGCATGTGGCCCAGCTGAACTTCATGAGGTTCGCAAAGGACCACCACTCAAGCAGAATAATACAAGCTTCATGTTTCAGCAGGGTGTATTCCTTACTTAAAAGGGGTGCTTGCATGTAGCAGATTAAGGCACAGCAAGATACAAAGACCAGAAATAGGTCCTTTTTTTTTTTTTTTTTTTTTTTCTTTCCTTTTTATGTGCCCATTTTTAAATTGTGAGGGAAATCGTCCTAGGAACTATGAAAAAATGGCACATCTGGGTTTCTACCCTCTATTAGGCAAAATAAAATTGCGTCATCCTAAAGGGAAAATTCTCTTTTTTCAGTGAAACCTGATGGTATTACACAGATGCATGAAGAGAGGCCTCGCTCATCTCAGCAGCCTGTGACATTTTCACAGGGTTCTGCAATCTGTAAAATTATGGAATAGTAGTGATTTTAGCATGCACTGTCTTGCAAGTCACCTACAGAGCACCCAGTCTCTTAGGCAGAAGGATTTCAGTCAGAAATCTGAGATTACAAACAGTGGGCCAGCTCTATAGTATAGTACTAAATACTTGTAATTTACGTAACTGTACATCTCCATTGAGAAATTCAACCTTGTGAAATGCTTCTTTTGCCCTGAACCCTGGATAGCTTCAGTTTACACTCTGATGTTTCTTATGTTTTGAAAGAACCTACTATGAGTTCAGTCGTCCTGCAATGATTTAGGGTTTGAAGCAAGCTGTGGGTCAAGCGATATATTTGGAATTATTTTGTAAATTTTATTCATCACGTAGTGATTCTAGGCCATGAAGGGACACTCTGGGACATCAATTAAAACTTTTCCAGAGGACATTAGGTTAGAAGTTTACTTCTACTGGCATAAAAATCAAAACTCTCTTTGCTACAAGCACAGACAAATTTAATTTTGAGTTTGTTGCAGATACTCAACATCCAGTTTAATTCTTTAAGTTCTTCCAAAATATACATTAATTAAGTGAAAGCATTTGGCAAAAATAGCTTTGATCCTACACATAGCCAGAATCAGTGAGTTAAGTTGCTGCATTTTATGGACCACAGGAACCCCCAGCTCCTCTCCTGGTGATTTCAGTGCTGGAAAAGGGTGGATGGTGATTTGGCCACTTCTGTTATACCTGAGAACCTTTCTGAAAACTCTAAAGCCTCTTTCTTCTTTATTTCTTATTCTTTCGATTCCATGGAGAGTTTTAGCTGTAGCACCAGTAAATCTTGGTCTCCTCTGCTCTTGCCAAGCAGAGGTAAGTGCTCTTTGGTACCGATTCCATTATTTCTGGGTTGCTGTATATAGTGCTCAATGTAATTGATTAGTTCCTGAAAGCAGGTGTTTGGGTCTTTGGAATTTATGTTCTGATAAACCTCTTCAGTAAGCAGTGAATTCTGTTAATTTCTCTATTTCACATTCAGTTTTACATTCGCATTTTGATGCTGTTTTCCTCTGTATTGTAATTTTTAGTCCATTTGTTTCCGTGGTTTTGAGGCTGGTTATAAAAGTCTGCGTGCAGGAATAAATATTGCACTCAACCTGCAGGTACTTCAAGCTGTAAAAAGCTAATAGAATAAGATACTGGATAACTCCTTTGAGAACTTGGTGTGCCGTGATTTTAAAAGTAAAATTCATGCCCCAGGTGATTCAGCCTTCACTTTGGAAGAGAAAGGAGGGACAGAATATCTGTGGGTTTGCTTTGGTTTTGTTTTCTTTGTTTATCCTCTAGAAGGATATTTTGTCTTCTACCCATCGAGGCTGAACTGTACACTTGTATTGTGCAGCCGGGTCAAACAGGATGCCTGAAAACTGGTTTCATGTTTTTGTCCCAGTCTGTATTTGAGTTTATGCACGTAAAACTGTGTGTGCATGTTGGTATGTGATAGGGGTTCTGTACATACGTACATACTTGTCTTGTCTGTACAATGTTAAAACTTAGTTGCAGTGAAAAAATATTTTAATATAAATGTACAAAGCAGTCTACACTCCCGAGTAATGCAATAAATCAGTAGACTTTCTGGCTAAAGAACTTGATAGGTATTTGAGATTATTTTCCCGTTCATTTTGTTGTGCAGCTCTGCTTGTGTTTAACACTGTTTTATAAAAAATCTGCACCCATCTGTAGTTAATGAAAATAATGCTTAGGCAAACTGTAGAAATCTTAAATCATTAGTGTTTAAGAAGAAATGGTAATTCTCAAGTCAGTGATACAATTTGCAATTGTTAACAAGTTTGTGGATAGCATAAGCCTTTCATGTCATAATTTTTTCCTTGGGATAGTCAGCTAATGTGATTTAAAAATGAGACACAAAAAAAAATTTGAAAGCAGTATATTAATTTGTTCAATTAGTTCTAAATTATTTTTGCTTATTATAGCTTTCATAAACCTGCTGACTAAATGCATGCACACTCTATAAATCCTATGAAGCAGAAAACAAAACTAATAGAGAGAGAGGAAGAGCTGGAGAGGGACACTTTATCAGGAAGTGTACTGATAGGACAAGGGATAAGAGTTTTAAATTGGAAGAGGGGAGATTTAGATTAGATAGTAAGAAGAAATTCTTTCCTGTGAAGGTGATGAGGCACTGGAACAGGTTGCCCAGAGAAGTTGTGGGTGCCCCATCCCTGGAGGTGTTCAAGGCCAGGCTGGATGGGGCTTTGAGCAACCTGGTCTGATGGGAGGTGTCCCTGCCCATGGCAGGGGGGTTGGAACTTGAGGATCTTTAAAGTCCCTTCCAACTCTAACTGTTCTATGATTCTATGATAATACTGAGTGGAATCATATTAGCTTAAATTTTTACTCTATTGAAGCAGATCAATGCTCTGCCATTAACTTCAGTTATGCAAGGACTTTTGCTCCGAAATTTTTAGATCTGATAGGTGTAGCAGAATGTTTAAATTGCAAGATGTAACCTGTTTTGGTAATTTCATAGTATAAAGTAAGTTAGCTGAGCTCTTTGGTTTTCAGAGGCATCACTCGCTAACATAGCATAGCATTCAGTGGCATAACTCCATTTTTGCAATCTAAGTTTCCATTAATATAGATTGCAGTGGCAAAATTTTTCAAATATTTCATGTTTTTATAACATTGTTATAAATGATATAAAATCTTTTTTAAAAAGTAGACATATCAGATGTCAGAGTTTTGAAGATAATGCACTTATAGAAAGACCATATGGAATCTATTTCTATTTTTGTTCTCGATCCACATCCAGACATAAGAACACACCAGAAACTGGCATTGCCTGGATTGGTTAAAGCTGTTATTTTTTTAAGAGATGTGCATTGACAGAGATTTTGGGGAAAGTTCTGAAGCGTGGTAGAGGCCAGATCAGAGATCAGAGCAGAAACCTATGTAATAAATGAATGTTACGACCCATTCGTTTTCAAATGTCCATGAACACGTGCTGAAGCAGTATATCTTAAAACAGGATTTAGGCCTGAATTCCTGTTCTAAGCTAAAGCACTGGTGCATCAATTTCTTTTGTGAGTCAGTGGAGATGTGTAAAAGGGACCTCTGTGTGAGTCTTAGTACGGCATTTGGCATTCTCGAATGAGACAGATGGATCCACCCTCTCTAGCGATAGGAAGGTTATCACCTCAGAATGTAATGTGCAATAACATTTAGTTGAATAATACCTTCACTGGAAATTCAGATGTCCCATAATTATCCCTCACTCTTGATAGAGCTTCTCCCATTGACATTTCTGTGTCCTTCACTGGATCTGATATTGGGCAAAGAGTTACCATTATGTTAATCGTTGCTAATTCAAACTGCTAATACCAGTACAGGTGAAACTTCAACGATGGTAAAGCAGGTGCTTTCTTGCCATTCTCCCTGACAGCGTGTGGATCCATACAGAAGTGTTGAGTTTTCCTTAGATCTAAACTCTTTTTGTTTAAATAATGCCACAGCTAAGACAATTTAAAATAGGAAATTATTCCTACAGATTAAGTAAAAAACAACAGAAAACCCCAAGACCCAAAATAAAGGCACCTTCTTTGAAAGGCACTGTTTACTTTTAAATTAAATGGCTTTATATGAGGTTGCGTTATATATATAGGAAAAGGTCTTGAGGATTTTTCGAGGCGTTTTTCTTCTGTTGTTGACAGCTGCAGCCTGCAAGCAAAGCTGCTTTTGACTTCTGTTTTATGTCTCTAAGTAGAGGCAGGATTGTTTGCTGAACAGTCATACTTTAGATGTTCAAAGAGGCTCCCTATCTTTTATATTTTCTGTTTAATAGCAAACAAATGACTTTTTCTCCTTCTTAATCTTACAGTTTGTAATTCTGTGGTAAATATGACAAAAGGTTCTGCGTGCTCTGTGATCTTGAGGCCTCAGAGCACACCAGAGAATTACTGTTTTGACACCTAAATTATCATTTAATCTTTCCTGCTATTGTGTATCCATGTAAACCTATTTCTTGCAGTTGTGAAAGGAAACCTTTGAAAATACGAAATGAATTTAAACTAATTCAGCATTACCTTCTTAAGGCCTCAAACAGCCTGACGCTTTATATCTGAGAGGTGCAGCATGCTCTATTCATGTACAAATATCGGGGCTGCTCCACTTTGTATTATTAAGACAGAAAATACTAAAACTTTGAACTAAAATGAAACTGGAACAGAGTATTCTACAATTTAGGGCTGACTACCTGGAAGGAGATGCTCTTAACTCTGACCTGCAGTCAGAGTCAGATATCCTCAAAGGATGGTAATAAGCCACTGACAAACCCACTTACATTTAAAATGGTAATACATACTCCGTGGTATTACTGTAAATTTCACCACCTCTTCATTTTGAGTTTACTTAAATGTAATCATGTAGAGAATAGTGGTGATTCCTTAACAGGAAAACAAGCAATTGAGAGTTCTCAGTTGAATTAAAGTCACAGCTAGGAGTAAATACAGTTTGATTGATAGTTTCAAAATGATCATATACTTGTTTTAGTGTTTTCTGGTTAAGAAGTAATGTGCTGTGCTCATTATTTATAAAATAGTTACCATATAGCAGTGCAAGTTGTTTTATGGTCGTGTGTTGAATACAGCCATATAATATGGATAGTCTATAAAACTATTAGTGCTGTAAGTAAAACCAGTCCACAAGGACATTGCTACCGCTTATGGTAGAGGGAAAGTTCATCTTTTCTGAGAGGAATGAGTCATGTCATACACTTGTAAAGAATTTGGTAGCAGAGAGTAAATGTCCATGAAGTAGACCATGTGCCTCTTTGTTCTCTTTCTGCTGGCTTCAAGTGCTTTCACCGTGTCTTGCTTTTAAGTTGTGCTTTTGGTGGAAAAGCAACTAGACTCTCTAACTTGCTGCAAGCAAAACAATCTCATATATATTTGTGGAAGCAAAGTCTGTTGTGCTCAAGTCCTTTAAAAAGATGGAAAAAAAATATCTTCCTCCTTTTCTTTTTTTTCCCCCAAAGCTATTCAAGTTTTGTCCCAGCTATGCCAATCTGTCACTGCAGCTGTCAGTGTGATGCCTTTTCTTCAAAGCACAGAGATGGCTCAGCTGAAAGCCCTGCTTCTAGTCAAGGGCAGGAAAAAGGTCTGTGCAGGGAGCAGTTGCTATAAGGCTGACAGCTCACATGGTACATTGTCCACATAGTATAATAGTTAATATATAGATAAGGATTAGGGCAGAAAGGAGAGTGCATGAGGAAAGGGGAAAACAGAATCACTTCACTCCATAAAATTCCCTCTTTTGGTGACTGGTTTGGGTTTATTTTGCAGCTGCAGAATTGTGAATGTCTTCACAAAGGCTCTTCCCATCTTTAAAATCTGATTGCAGTGTCTTGGGAGCCCTCAGTATGCTACCTGGCTTAAGAAAGGGCTGTCTCTTTCAGAAACTAATTGCTATTGATTTGAATTCATGCTGCACATTCGGCAATTAGATGTGTAAAATTTTAAAACTCCCAAGACATGGAGAGATTGTTTAGTTCTTGCCAGCCATCATCTCTCTTAAAACTTTGACAAAATTAAGCCATTTTTGTTAGAGCTGTTTTATAGCTGGGAAGAGCTTGGTAAAGAGTAATTAAATGTCTTGGTTAAGACTGCAGAGCAAGTCAAAGGGCAGAGCTAGGAATAAAGTTATTATCTTTTGTTTTCCACAAAGCCGTTTCTTCCTCTCCTGTAGTCTCAAACTTAGCTAATATATGTGTGGGTATACAGAGTGTGGCAAATAAGAGGCAGTGCTGGCTCGAAGACGCAGTAAAGTAGGCAGAGTCTCGAGATAATCTAGATTTGTGTGTGTGTGTGTGCTTTTGTTAATTTATGCACAATTGCAAGTATTCTTGATGAGCTGATGAACTGCTATGACAGATTTGTCAGTGTTCTCTATAAGAAGTGCACAGATATCTGGGCATCTTTTTTGAGAATTTGGTGAATCAGTGCATATGACGTGGGTTTAAGTCAGAATAGATATAAACACATCATCCTGGAAGGTAAAATCCTTCTGACTCCCTGTTGCTACTCATTTTCTCTTGACCTACCTCTCGAGTAACTTAACCGTGATTACAGGGTTATTTTGATGCTATGGTGTACTTCATGGCAAACACCATATTTAGGGCTCTCTCCGGTGGTTGCAAACTGTCTTCTCAACTCTGGATGATTAAAGCCTCCTACTTTTCTTTAAGGTATAAGCTGCAAACAGGACACAACTAATAAAATCAGCTCCATTTCCTGCACTTAAATGCAATGTTGTAGCTCTGGATGTCAGTGTTCTTCATGTTACCATATGTTAGACAGACTGAAGCAAAATGCTTTCAATAAATCCGTTTTCCCAGGAAAGGAGAAAAAAAAAAAAAGGGAAAAAAAAAGGAAAACACAGACTCTCTGTCCCACACATTCATACACACATAAACATGCACAGATAGGAATGGGATGAACAGAGAAGGGAAATGCACTGATGATCTTAGTTGTGAGTGAATCGTTATAGTCACTATATCCATCTGAACCTATTGTTCTGTGATTTTCTTTTGTGCTTATCTGTCTGATCAGGATGAATACCTCAGCAGCAGAGAATCCTCAGTTTGATAGTTGAAGTTCAACTCTTCCAATTAGTAAAGAATACAGTAAGCACTGTGTTAAAATGAACCCTGAAAGGTGTTCTTGCTTGGAAGCCAATTCTTTACAGTCTCCATAGGAAGGCTAGACAGGGAAGGATCACATTATTCAAAGGAGCAGCTTACATGCTTAGACTTTTGATGTGGAAAAGGTGATGGGCCAAGTGAGAATCTGGGTGTTAGAATTCAGTAGGAAGCTAAGAAATGACAACATCCTGGTGGGTGTCTCCAGGAAGACTTGTCAAGGCTCCTGGAGGACAGAGGGAGGTGATTACATAGAGGCAGATCGATTTACAAAAGGTATATTGTGCTTTGGCAACCTCACAGCTTTCTGTGATGGGATGACTGTGGATGAGGGGAAATCAGTAGATACCGTTTGCCTTGATTTTAGCAAGGCTTTCAGCACCAATTCTCAATCTGGTAGCAAAAAAAAACGGAGGCGGTGGAGGGATGGAAGTCCTAGAAGGTGAGATGAGACCACCAGACCCAAATGGCAGTGGTCAGCAATTCAAAGTCCAGTAACTGATGGCAAGCTACTTGGGGTGTTTCTACAGAGTTGATACTGGTGCTAATGCTGTCTAATTAATAAACAGAATGATTAGATAGAGTGCAGTGTTGGCAAGGTTTTAGATAATACTGGACTGTGCAAACCTGATGATGCATTGGAGTTTCCATTCAGAAAGATCTCAATAGGCAGAGGTTAGGGCATTTCAGGTGGCTGGGGCTGGACATGGGTTTCATCACTAAGTTAAAGATCAGGTTGGGTGGCTTTACAGATTCACAAAGCTTTTTAAATTGGGTCTATGTTTCAACCTGAACGTCTGCTGA
This sequence comes from Pedionomus torquatus, assembly GCA_013398155.1. Lineage (NCBI taxonomy): Eukaryota > Metazoa > Chordata > Aves > Charadriiformes > Pedionomidae > Pedionomus > Pedionomus torquatus. Next base: position 107,146 of record VZRU01001292.1, on the reverse strand, counting down.
GAGCATATGAACTATGCAAAATATATAGCTTTGCCATAAATATCATAGTATATGTGCATATACATATACTACATACAGATAAGTAGCATAAACATAATATGTTGGTGTTTATCCTGTGTAAAGATCATCTTGGTTATGCTCAAACACAAAAAGTGGACTTGTAAGGTAAGGGAGGCTGAAACTCTCTCCCCCAGGGTACCCCTCCTGGAAGTTGAATACAGCATGTTTCTTATCGTTCTACTAAAAAATGAATGACTAATTAGTATATATTCAGCATATGATCCAAAGCCTAATGAAATTGAAAAGATGGACCACAGTGTGCTCTTTGGAGTCTAAGAATCTAGTTCCTTCATCCTTAATTGATTGAACAGTACCCAGAGTTATGTACAGTTGTATGATGTGAATTCAATAGGAAGACAGGCTTTTAGACTTTTAATGTATCATTATTAATTTCATCTTTTTAACTATCCCTTTCTTTTTTACCCTTTCAGGCAAGCCCTGCCCCTATAATTGTCAACACAGACACCTTGGACACAATCCCTTATGTAAGTATTATTTTTTTAAAATAATATATGGATTTTGTTTTCTCACAGAAATTCTATTCAGTGTTGCACAGAAGTTATAAACAAATCTTACAATCAATCATGTCTTTTACAGTTACACAGTTCATCTTTTCTAGAAGATTCTATGATAGTTGCACTCAGGTGAATTACAGCATATTATATACACATAATTTGCAGTTTATACTTCAGCACATAAACTGTAAGTTACTAAAACTAGCCTCTCTGAAAAAAACTGTGATTTCATTAAGCCTTTCCTCTTTATCAGTGACACAAAGTACGAATATTTCCTTTTAGAGCAGCAGGCACCTTGCTTATTAAAAGGATTTCTAGATGCACACTGTAATTTAGAACAGTGCAAACAGCTCTTCATTTGTCTGTCTGTGTTCTTTTGCAAATGAAAGCTGTTCATGATAAATTACAGCACCAACTAGATGACTTTAGGTTTTCTTATTAATGTCCCTTCATTTTTATGACTTCTAGAAAAAATTATTTTACCTTAAAATAAATGTATGTTTTCATTAGAGTTTAAAAGATTTGCTTTTCTACAAGTATTTGATATCACTGTCATTTTAGACTCTAAAAGCACCTATAGTTGAAGATAAAGGACACAGTGAAAGACAAAGTGAATATATAATAAGAGTACCAGGCTTTGATTGGAGGCAAGAGAAGCAAGTGGTACAAAGCTAGCCAGCCGGTATCCACTCTTTCTCCTTGAATACTCTTAGTTATCTTTTTAAAGCTCTTAATGTCTCTCATCTGTCGTGTTTTGTCCACATCTGTTTCTTATGATACCAATCCCTAAGCCTAATTATTTCTCCAGCCACACCAGTCGTATTGCTGGACTATTGATGGGAAAATTTAATAGGGTTTGTCCTGGCCAGCTTATTTGTTTCTGACAATTCATAAAACTTATAAATTATTGCGCAGAACACATGTAAAGATCGCAGCCAAGAGCAATTTAGAAGAATGACACCACTGTAAAGCAGAAGGGAATTAAATCCCTAGTTGGGAATTTTAACCATTGGGAAAGATGGAAAAGTTAAATAAAATTTCTCTGTTCATTTGCATTCAGCTTTCTTAAAAGGTTTCCTATCATTTCTAAGTCTCAGTTTTGCTTCCTAACATCAGAGCCATCTGCTCTCTTCTTACTTTCAGTAGGTCTGGATTTTCTTCTGTTTTAATGAGACATTTTACATTTAGTGTTCTCTAAGTCTACCAGGAGGGACATTGTGAGTCCTAGTTCTCATTTCCAGTGCTGGACCTGTGCCCAGGATACTCTGCAGCTACAGTGTTAGAATTCCTAAATACAGATGCAATTTCAGTAGTGACAAGATGTTCAATCAATATGATTTATTCCCATAACACAGTCTGTCAATACTTACACACTTTCATACTGCTTTTATACTGGTGTTCCTTTCTCTTAAAAACAAAGAAAAAGGACAAATGACCAAACACATTCAAGAGAAAAATTGACAGTAGACTGAAAAGTGCCCGTGGGCTGTTTCAGTCTCCAATGCATGATGTGATATAGATAAATAAATAGAAGGTGCTTGTTGTAAAAATAGACAATTGTGAATTAGTCGCCTTGCTTCTACCTGGTGCATGGAAAGAGTTATGTCCCTTCAATACGGGATACAGCAGCACTGCCAAAACCAGACTAATTTAGACCAGCCAGTAAGAGATGTCAAGGTGAAGCGTATCTGCTGAGCCCAGGTCAACATAGTGCCCCAGATGACACGCAGCCTTTGGTTTTCAAATAAGCATTTCTTTACAATCAGGATTTGTATGCTTGAACATTCTCCAAATTGAGACAGACAGACAAACATATGGACAAACGACCTCTTCCTCCAACCTAATATTTGGGTGAGTGGGCTGGGAGAGCTGTGTTTTCCTTCCAGCTCCCAGGGCTTGTTTGATTTGGTTGGTGTCATTTTATGGTATTTCCCCTGCTAGGAAGGTGCCGTCGTCACTTGGCCAGACACGTGTTTGCTTGTGCGTTCATCCCCTCCTGGCCCAGTGAACCTTTCAGAAATGGGTTTACAGACAGCCTGTGGTGGGTTGATTCTGGCCAGTAGCCACTCTTCTCACTCCCCTTTCCTGTGGTTCATTGAATTAGCAGAAGGAAGGCAAAGAAGAGTTGCGTGTTGAGGTAATGACAGTTAAATAGGGAAAGCAAAAGCTGCACATGCAGACAAATCAGAATAAACACTTCATTTACTACTTCCCATTGGTAGGCAGATATTTAGCCGCTTCCTGGAAAGCAGGGCTTCATCACATGTAGCAGTTACTTGAGAAGATGTACACCATAGCCATGCACGTCCCTGCTTCTGCCTCCTTTCCCTGTGCTTTTATTACTGAGCCTGACCTCCTATGGTGTGGAATATCCCTGAGGCCAGTTGGGGTCAGCTGTCCTGGCTCTGTCTCCTCCCAAAATTTTACCCACTCCCTGCCTACTCACTGTTTGGGGAGAAAGGGCAAAATGGGAAAGAGAGAAATCTTTGATGCTCTGCAAGGTCTATTCAGCAATAGCCAAAACATTAGTGTGTTACCAATATTGTTTCAGCCACAAATCAAAGCATAGCATCATCCAGCCTTCTGGGAAGAAAATTGACTGCATCCCAGTCAGACCTTGTACAGCCTATAAGAGCATGTGGGGCCTATTAAACTGTGGGGTATTAGTGGGGCTTTGCCTCAAATATTCAGAAAGGCAGAGGAAAGTCTTCCAAAACTGAATGTGTATGATAATGCAGCCATCATAATATCATTTGTCTTACAGGAAATACAATTTGGCAGATATATCCTAAAATGTTTGGTTTTTTCAGACAGGTCCATTCAGAGAGCTAACAGAAAGCTAGATTTAATTATTATTTTTAAACTCGATCATGAGTCAGGCACCTGCCTTTTCAGCACTGTCAGGACTTCAAAACATTCCTGGAAAAGGACTGTAAATGCCTAGGGACGTCTCTGGTGAATGTTTAAGTATCCTTAGAGTTAGCTATCTAGTTGCTAAATCTTTGAAAAGTATCATTCTTTCTTAGTTACCATGAAAATCCATCTAACACTATAATAGGGAGAAATTATTTTATGGATCAGAGAAGCCAGCTTCAATTATGATGTTTTTTGTCCAAAGCTAAAAGCAACCATAATGTAACAGCAGTGTGTCTAAAACATCCAGATGCGCTGATCTTCACTGCTACAGTCATCTTAGATCACTGCTATTTAGCTCCTGTTGTCAAACCTCAAAGAACAAATGGAGTCCAGGAAACATTCTACGAGAGAAAGAGGTGGAAATTCTTAGATCTTACCAATTGGACTAGGGTTTTTTTAGCTGCTTATCCTTCAGTTCTTTCATTTGTACATTCATTCCACTAATCTGAGTACCATATCTAAATTAACCTGTGAAATAAGATTCAAAGGCAGGTGGATATATATGCAAGTGATGCATCTCATGAAATAATGTGTCCACTGGTCAACCAGACAGAAATCTCCTTTTTACAGTTGGTATACAACTGGTAAACTGCATGATTTATCTCATTAACATTCTAATGATTTAAATTCATGTAATTAAACCTTTTGGTACTGTTGACATTCTTCAAACCTTTCAACTCAGTAGTTTGGAAAACAAAAGTCATCCTGTGAGGAACTGTTTTTCATCAGTATGCTTTTCTTAAATGAGATTAAAGAAAAGGCCTTATTCTATTACACTGGATGTTATTCCTTATAATTTGGGCCTACAGCGAATAACAGAAGAAACAGTTAATTAGTTTTGTTTCTAGGTTCAGTGGCTAGAAACCTGGCTTGCCAAGCTTTGGATGTAAGAAAAAATTTGATAGGAAGCTTCAATGGTACAAAACAAATTATTCTGTGGCATTTTAAGCACAATTAAACATTTGTGGGAGTTTGTTTGTTCTCTATTCTTTGGCTGTAAATTTTAGATCTTTTTGTATAAAGAGAAGCATTAATTTGATAACATATGAATCATCTCAGGTTCTCAGTTGCACAGAGTAAGTCTTACTTATTTCTTTTTTAGTTTTCAGTGCTGTATAGTTAGGTTGAAATTACCCAGACAGCTGACTTTGCTGCAGCACTTTTTAAAATTGGTGGGAACCTTTCTATTTGTTTCATGATGGAATTTCAATTTCCTTTCATCTCAAATAAATGTTATTATAAGTTCACTCAAGTACTGTGGTTGTTCCCTTCCTCCCCTGCCTTGTCACAGTGATAAGATCTAAGGAACATATATTTTATTCTATTTTTGATGCCAGTGAATTCCTAGTATTTCCTCCATTTCCCATTGTTCTTCCAAATTTTTCTTCTCCTCCTCCTCCTTCTTGTTTTTCTTCTTTATTATTGTTGTTGTTGTTATTATTATTATTATTATTATTATTATTATTATTATTATTGTTTTTGTTGTTGTTATTTTTGTTGTTGTTCTTACTATTGTTATTACCACTATTATTTAGGCTCTGGAAAGACCTTAGAGCAGCCTTCCAGTATCTGAAGGGAGCCTAGAGGTGAGCAGGAGAGGGACTCTTTATCAGGGAGTGCAGTGACAGGAAAAGGGGTAATGGTTTTAAACTGGAAGAGGGGAGATTTAGACTGGATATTAGGAAGAAATTCTTTTCTTTGAGGGTGGTGAGGCACTGGAACAGGTTGCCCAGAGAAGCTGTGGATGCCCCATCCCTGGAGGTGTTCAAGGCCAGGCTGGATGGGGCTTTGAGCAACCTGCTCTGGTGGGAGGTGTCCCTGCCCATGGCAGGGGGTTTGGCACTCGATGATCTTGCAGGTCCCTTCCAACCATTCTATGATTCTATGATTAAATTTATTGCTACTTTATTTTTACTTTATTGTATTACTGGTTTGCTTTGCTAATGGACCTGCCCATGATGAGTTCTGTGCACTCATCATGGGAAACACTCGCTTCCTAAAGAAGGGACTTTCCGATTAAGGTTATGTTTTCATGAGCTGTAATAAAATCTTTGGATTCTTGTACACATCCCTGATCTCAGCCATGCAGATGGTCATGTGGCTGTGTTGATGGATCCCTGCTAAGGGACACCAGAGCTCGATCCCTTTGTGCAGTGTGGCAGTTGCTCTGTGACAGCTCATGAGCAGGGAAGTGTGGGGGCCAAGCTGATGCCAAAATAGGGAGGTTCGGAAAATTTTCAGCTTTCCTTCTCTGTCATCCCAGTCAGCCACTACACCTGGATTTAGCACATTAGAAGGAGGTACATAAAAACGTAGAAAAAAGGGCTAAAAAGGAAAATAAATTCTTCCCATCCTATTCTAATGGTAAAATGAATGGGGAAAAATTGTAAATTTCTGAGACAGTCAGTGCTCTAAAGGCTTTTATTGGATAACATGAATGTAAGCACAACCCAGACCTAAGTAAGTAAATTGGAGAAGGGAGGTGGCTTTATATATTTCTAAAATAAAGCATATATCACGTGGAATTACATAATGAATATTAAATGTCATATATAACTATAACTGATGAGCAAATTTTTGAAGACAGTGGTAATAGAGGATTAAAAACAAATTTTTGTCTAAAAGTTATGATCTAAATTTTCACAGAAATATGGAGCCCTGGGAATTGCAATCTTTTTATTAATGTGTGCATTAAAAGATATAAAAATATTGATATATAAATATATATATATATTTATCGATTGACTTCTCTTCAGAAGATATTTGTTACTTTTCTTGATTAGTTTGATCATAGTCTTCAAAGTCAGATTACACATCTTATTATCTCAAATGACTCTTGCATTTTCCAGATTGTTAAACACAAGTTTTGTTTGGTTGTTGTTTATACTCATCTTTCAGTCTGTCAGTTAATGTGGATTACAATGGAAAAGCTAAATCTGGTAGAGCTCTGTGCTAGTTTTTAAAAGCCGTGTTGGCTTCGCTTCTCTGTTTTGGCCCTTGAATTGTATCACAGCAACATTTTCGCCCTGGCAATCACTGCTGTGTTCTGTGTGGCGTCGTTTCTGCAGTAGCATAAGAGATTTTTTCCTGTATAACAGCAGTATTGACAAGGTTGATTTAACTCATGTTTATAAAATATTTTGAGATCATTAGTGAGGAAGGTGCTACATAATACAAGACTAATGAACTAGCATAAAACCATTCCCCTTAAACATGCAAAAATAAAAAAATCCTCATCCTGCCATCTGATGCCTTAAATGGATTCTAGGATGACAGAAAGCCGAAACATATGTTGCTGCTGTTCAAAACCCAAAGCAAAAATACAAAATGGATCTTATGAAACTGATTTATTTTGCCTTTATTTCATATCCATTGCTTTTCTACTGGAAAATCAATATATTTAAAACAATTTTTTTTAAATATACTGTTTTAGAAAGAAACATTTTTACAAAAGGGACCAAAGTGATTTTGAAGTATAAATACATTGTTTTTACTGGGTTCTCTTTTAGATTCTGGATGCATTTTTTGAATATTTAAGCATCATCAAAGACATCATTTTTAATTAGGGGGAAAACCAACTCTTTAAACAACTTCAAGACTGGGCAGCGTTTCTTTTATATTCCTCAGGAATGAGCTCTGCTTTGCATATTTGGGTGCTACGTATCACATTACATAAAACTTCAGAAGAAAACCTTCATTGTGTCTGGATGTAGGTAGAAATATCAACATCCCGTCAATCCAAAAAGCAAAACCATCCCTTGGTCACGTATCTAATTACTCCTTCACTCTTCTATTCTGCAACATTATAATACTTTCCATTTTCAATTGCCTGTGAATAACCCTGGCCTTTAGATTCAATCAAGAAATTCTTTCTCTAGACATTTGATTGAAACACTGTCATTAGCAGAATGGGAGAGAGGAACTTATTGAGCTGTAAAGAGAGCACATCATACCCTTGTGTGTCCCCCTCTGCTTCAGGTGGACACAGCAGAGGAAATGTGCAATGCCTCATACCTTTTGGATTTTATCTTCTTAAAGTGCACAAATTTAGCATTTTAGTTCAGGTGATGAGTGTGCTTGAGATGCAAATTCCCTTTGTTTACCAGTCTTTAGTTTACACACTGGAGTTTATGAAGCAGATTTTCTGACAAAAAAACTAACCTTGGCAGCAGGCTTCTGGATACCTTCTACCCACTGTGAGGCAAGTGGTCCTTTGGGTGGCATTGAAATAAACCCTCTGAAAGAGGTACTGTGCTTTGATTTTGCAAAATCTGTTCCTGTTGGGCCATGCTTCTCTTGTAGCCTCTACTGTGGGGTAGCCAGCAAAGCACTACTCTACCAGTTATTTTTATCACTATGAGAAAAATCATGTATACTTTTGTGAGTGTGGAAGTGTATGTACATACTGCTCCTCTACATCCTTCTATAATTCATTTTTAATTCATATAAGATAATTTGTCCATGAGGTTGTTGTTACGTGCTGCAGAATGCAGAGCATGTCTGTCAAGATTTGTTTGAAACACTTGGAGATTGGAGTCAGCCTAGAATTTCATGGCCCAAAATGACCTAAATTACATGTGGTTTGATTTTGGCTTTGTCTTGCTCTTCCTAGCCCTGAATTAGCTTTTGCTTGTGTGTCATTTTTGATGTATTGCACTACAGACCCACAGTTAACATTACTGGATTTTGTAGCAGTAAGCTAAAATACGCTGTGGGTTTGCAAGGATCCAGTGGCTAACGTAACTTCTTCAAAATATGCTTCAATAATAGAATCCATCATCTTATGCCACCAAGCCCATTCTCTTCCATTAATATTTCCTGTTCATTTTAGGTTTTATTCTTTTGCATAAAAAGCTTAATTGGGATATAAAATTAAAACGTTGATAAAGCTCTTCAAGTACACAAGGCTATTTTTTCCAAGGTGATAGCTTTATTCTGAATTACTTTGCCATGAACTTGCAGTTCTGAAATGAATTGGGGAACATAGCATAAAGGGTACAAGTGAATAGTTAGTTATCTATAGACTTAATTTCTTTGTGCTTTGAGACAATGGCACTTGTAGGTAGATTTCACTGTGTTAGAAAGGTGTAGAACTTAACCGAAAGCTGTTTTCAAAAGTGAAAGAAGAGTTAGTACAGATGTCATTATCTTAATAGTTTTAATTATACAAAAGGAAGAAAGAACTTTCCTGTTCCATAAGACTTCATCTGGAGGACTTCAGACATCAGTTAGGCAAAATGAGTGATGTCAGAGACAGACGTATTCCTTTGACCTCAGATAACTTAAGATGTAAAGGAAAAGTAGCTGTCTGGTACTGAAGAGAAAACTAATTTTGATGAAAAGTGGAAAAAAAAATATTAGTTTCATATCTTATTGGAAATGGAAGGGCTTAATTTCTGTGATGCTTCAGTCCTCTAAGATGAGATATACTGAAACTTATTTTATGAGAATCCTTCTTTGTAATTTTAAGGATATTTATTTTTTATGTCTAAAATTGACTGGTGTTTTGCTTTGCAAACTGCTTCTTAAGTTGAGCCAAGGCAAGGTTGTTGTTATCCTGGCAGTATATAATACAACTTTAGTAATAATATTGGATAGAAAGATTTCCTTCTCTTACAATCTTTTATGTATTGCTCTTAACATTATCCACTGCAGGCTTTATAGAAGGGGTTTTTCACATTATTTATGTTAAGTTTTTTAAATTTTTAGAGTAGCTGCAGTGTGTTACCACTAATAACCTACAGCAATACAAATAAATTATAGGAAAGCTGGAAAGGGACTCTTTGTCAGGAAGCATAGTGATAGAACCAAAGGATAATGGTTTTAAACTGGAAGAGGGGAAATTTAGATTGGATATTAGGAAAAAATTCTTTCCTGTGAGGGTGGTGAGGCACTGGAACAGGTTGCCCAGAGAAGTTGTAGATGCCCCATCCCTGGAAGTATTTAAGGCCAGGCTGGATGGGGCTTTGAGCAACCTGGTCTGGTGGGAGGTGTACCTGCCCATGGCAGGGGGGTTGGAACTTGATGATCTTGCAGGTCCCTTCCATCTCTAACAAGTCTATGATTCTATGAAATCTGAGTGTGTGCTATTTCACTTTAATAAAACCACAAAATTAAGTATTTAAATGCTCTCTCTCCTTTCCACCTATCATTAGACAGGGATTAGCTGATCCGTGCTCTAAAATTAACACACTTTCAGCGCAGTTTCAGGAAAAGTTCTGAAGCAAAGTCCCTGCTGTTGCAGTTTGTGAGTGTTGACTGTTTTGGAACAGGACTCATTTTATAATCCACATTTTACATATTAAAAACCCATGCTACCTTTAATGCAGTGAGCTGGTGAATCAGCCATGATGATAAATTATATTTTTAATCAGTATTTAAATGACCTAGCTTTCTGCATATAGTAGCTAACCCAAATATACTACAGATAATATCTGTTTTCCTGATCTTAAAAATCCTAGCTCTTACAATTTTCTATAGAAGATTTACTTGGTTTGAGGGTAATAGAAAGTAAAGATGCCTACATGAGATAAATTTCCACTTTGTGGAGATTATTAATAAAAAAAAATGTCAACCAAAGTGCATTTTTTTTATCTTACATTAACATATTCAATCAGCTGTCGAGTGATTTGTGCCTGTAAATTGCTCTGCTTAAAGATGGCAATAGTTTAAGACTTTGGATTCTTTTTAGTCATAAATTATGTGCGCTGAATATGTGATGTTTGATGATAGCTAGGCAGAAAACTTCACTTTATTGGATTTTGGCAAGTATGTTTTTTTCATTCTTTACACAGCTTAATTGGGCAGTAATGTGGTCACAACAACATTAATCTTGTATGATGTCCAAATTCAGAAGTTAGACTTTGCAAAGGGGATGGAAAGGTGAGCATAGCACACTGGTTTTATCTTCAAACTACTGAGCTATAATATTTTTTCAAATAGAGTGCAGTGTACAGGGTTGATTAATCACTCTTATTTCTCCATCATCTTTCTCTTCAGAAGAAGCAGATTGCTGTTATCTTAACAGTGCTCTTTCTTATTCTATAAATTGTTAAAGCCTCCAACTATCCATATGAGCTCTTGTTATTCCCCCAGAGAAGGACAAATGTAATTTGCAGCTGGGGCTTTCAATACTGTATGATTTCTTTTTAGAGGCATTGTGTATTACTTTGAAGTTTGTTTGTAAAATAAGTCAGAGAAGTGCGCTTCTTTCATTCTCCAGGCATTCGATTTTCATGTAGAAGGACACAAATATATCCTAGTTTATTGAACGTTTTTTCATATATCTGGGACCTGTGCTATTTAACATCTTTGTTGGAGACATGGACAGTGGGATTGAATGTACCCTCAGCAAGTTTGCTGATGACACCAAGCTTGGTGGTGCAGTCAACACGCTGGAGGGAAGAGATGCCATCCAGAGGGACCTGGACAGGCTTGAGAGGTGAGCTAATGCAAATGGCATGAAGTTCAACCAAGCCAA
>VZRU01001292.1:80138-95951 GCA_013398155.1 Pedionomus torquatus | reverse complement strand
GGAATCATAGTGATAGGACAAGGGGTAATGGTTTTAAACTGGAATAGGGGAGATTTAGATTGGATATCAGGAAGAAATTCTTTCCTGTGAGGGTGGTGAGACACTGGAACAGGTTGCCCAGAGAAGTTGTGGATGTCCCATCCCTGGAAGTATTTAAGTTCAGGCTTGATGGGGCTTTGAGCAACCTGACCTAGTGGGGGGTGTCCCTGCCCATGGCAAAGGGGTTGGAACTCAATGATCTTCAAGGTCCCTTCCAACTCTAGCCATTCTATGATTTTATGATTCTATATCTTGACATTGCTGAAAGATGTCCATCCTTTCAAATGAGGGACCAATGTCCAGGAGTCGTTCTCATGACTTAAGGAGACCGGTCTCATTCATAAGACAGGTTGTTTTTTCAGTCTGGCACCCCCATTTAAATGACTCTCATTAAAGTCTCAATGAACCTTATCTCTCTATGCAGATCTATTGGAGGAAAATAAATGATAGTTATTAAGTTCCAAACTGATTTATTTATCTGTACCTAAAATCTAGTTAAATTCTATTTTGTAGGCATTCCCCTGCTTTACTAGTATTAAAGCTTTAACATTGTATGTAGTTTGCTGTCATATACACTTCGAGTGCAGTTTCCTATTTCCAGGTCTCTTTATATACATTTTTTCCTTCCCAACAATTTTTTAGTGAAGAATGACTCAAAAAAAGTGATGAAAATAGCTTTCCCCGACACAGTTTTAATCTTTCTGCCTTGGTGAAAATAGGAGGTACATAGCAAATACATGTTATTTCATAACATGAAACATTTTCAAAGTATTTCTGTCTTGCAGTTGTGCATTTTAGTGTATTAAAACTTTGAGTAGTTTTTTCTATGACAGTTTTTTTACCAACACTGCATTCTTAATCTTATCGTGCAGGGCAAGCTTTTTGAGCTTGTTTTAAAGAGCGTTATGCATCAGCATTTTTCTCAAGCTTTCCTTTGGCTTTTCCCTTAGTGCTTAAGTAAAGCATCTCTGCTGATGTTAACCTTAAAAGCATCTTTTTTTTTTTTTTCTTAGAATATTGAGGTACAGCATAGAAATTATTTCAAAAGTAACATTCAGGTTCATCTTTCAAGATCCCATCTTTGTATTAGAAAAATGAAGGTGGATAAAAGTGATTTTTCCCTCTCTCCTTAGATTTAAGTTGAAGAAATTGTTATGAAAAACTGAAATTTCTCTCAGACTGATGCAAAGCGGTATTTCCTACCAAGAAAGCTGAGAAGCATTTGGAACAATTTGCTGAATTTTGGCTAAGCTTAAATTGTGACTGATGATCAGTTGTGCTGTAGTAGCTGCTTCTCAGGATGTGCACTGTTAATCCCTGTAAGCAACAGTTACATCAATTTTCTTTCCCTGAGCTTGTGAGGAGGAGCAGAAAACCACTCCGACTTCATCTCAGTGATTCAGATTGGCGTCTTTTCTTTTTTTCTGGCAGCAAAATTAATTGGGCATGAGGGAGCTGTTCTGCAATGCATTTAGTTGTAGAGTGCAGAGGACTGTGGCTCCCTGCCCATACACACACTAAGGAGTCTTCCAAGATTTTAAGAGAAATAGTGAACCTTTCTGCTGCTATAAAAATACTTGTGAAGTGACTCATGCATAAAAGCTTGCCCTGTGGATACATGAATATTTGTTTATAAACATATATATACTTTATTTATGTGAATATTCCTTATTACTCATCTTATTCATGCACGTGTTTTCTTTACCTTCTCAGTCCTGCTCCTTTCTGCAGGCACAAGTGCATCCACAGATGATTAAATGTAGCATCCGTTACACTGGTACAAGCCCAGTGACACCAATGAGATTTGACCAGTTTTATTAACAGTACAGTTTAGCCTTCAGTACTTGTGCTAGAGTTCACACGTGAGAAGATAAGAAGCCACGTGGATTGTGGTATGCTCAAAGGCAATAGCATAAGAGAGCAGGGACGGGAGTATTAACTCTCAAAGGTTAACAAAGCTACTGGGAGACAATTTTAGGCTCAAAAATGTGAGTCAGAGTATGTTGTAATTTAACAAAAATTGCGAGAGATTAGATAACGTTGGTTGTATATTTATTTATTGAGGAAATGGGGCCTACTCATTATGTATATTATATATATTTCATTATATGATTGCTACATAAACATGCCATGATGTCAAAGACTGCAGTAAATTATTGCTGTTCTTTCCTTGCTTAAAGTTTTGTCATTTAGTGTGCTATTGGTGTCTTCTCAAAACCATGAGTAAAATTTATCTTAAGTGTTTAAATGAATCTAACTTAAACCATAATTAATACATTAAACAATGTATTAATTATTTGCCTTTTAAACTCTTTAACTAGAGTTACCAACCCTTTAAATAAAATTATACAAATTGCAGTATTAAACATTACTAAATAACCTCACAAACCCGAAGTTACAAGTATTTCATAATCTTTGTTGATGAAATAATGTCAACCGAGCAACAGCAATTTTCCATTTTTATGTATCTTCTGCATGGAATGAAATACTACACAGAAAAATCTTTTCTAGAAATGTATGAACTGTTCAGACAGTTTGATGGATTTTCTTCTAAAACCAAAATGGACCAGAGATATAGGAACCAGCCAAAGTGAGCGTTTATGGTAACTGATATGTTAAGGTGCCAGCAATGGCAGAAACACAGAAGAAAATGGAAGGCAGAGTGACTGTGAACTTCTGAAGCCATATAGTAAATGACCTGAATTGTGTGAGAAATTACATCATTTTGCAGAAAGAAAAAGCCGCTCCTCTGGAATGCACCATTTCAAATTCCTGCACTGAAGTATATTTTAAATTTAAGATGTAGAAATATAAGGAATTTTACAAAAATAATTTTTTAGGCTGCAAATTCTAAAAGTCTAAAGTGCCTCTATGCAGTGAGTTGGCAGACATGGGTTCCTCAGATGACAATTTCATCCAAAGACTAAGGCATATGCCATAAATCACCCAGCCTTGATTTCCCTGTGCAGTGTCCATAGGACAAAAAAGCCTAGATGGCTGCTTAAATTAGATTTCTAGCTATTAAATAGCTAATATGTTGGCATCCAAATTTCTCTCAGTGTAAGAGAGAAGGTTGTAAGTACAAAAGCTGAAATTTGCATTCTTCTTTTGCCTAAAGAAAATTCACACACAGGTGTAATTTTATTTCCATTTACTGTGAACCCCATTTGAAATTGTGATCTCTCCTTTGATCTGCTTTGATTACGCTTATGAAACTAGGAATTTTGTGATCTGTCTGCTTTAAATATATCAAGCACTTACAAACATATAGACACTTTTCTTCTGTGGTGTGTATGCCAACATCAGAATATGGGCAAAACCAAGAGAAGGCCAAGGAGAATTTGATGACTGCCATTTCAGGGAACAGTGTTATCACATAACATGAGCCACATAACATAATAAGAATACCTAGGAAAACAGTATCAAGTTATATGTTTTTCAGACTGTAGAAAGTGTCAGATCTATGGAAATAAAACAGCTAAAAAAAAATATCTAAATTATTGTTGAATAGGGGAAAGTATTGTGAGGAATGAGTGACAAGTAGTGGAGTCCAGAAGAGGATCTCTTATTTGGATGAGATTTTGAAACTATGCTTAAGCAGGTGAAGTGTATTAGTGAAAGGAATCAAAGTACATGGAGTGTATGAGCAACTCAGTAGGAGTTATGGGAGAATATTCTTTTTATAGTTCAGTTGGAAAAGATGAGAAGATAGAAAACTGATCATGAATAATCCTTTGGACGAAGTGGGATTATAAATTTAATTCAGTATGTATATTTATGCATCTATGTGTAAGAAAAAAGGAAACAAACCAAGGAAGAAACAAGTGAAAAGCATGAAATGAATGAAAATCAGAGAAAGCAATGGAGGCTGAAGAGGAGACATGAGAAGTTGTGATTAGAGCATGGGGATGGTGATTCATAATGGATATAGAAAATGTGATTTTGTTCTGAACAAGTTTTGATAAATGTTGTAGGATAAAATAAAATGAGGGCTTTGGGAATCAACCAGAAATGTGATAATGGTAACTTGCTAAAATGGTATCGTTTCTGAGAGAATGAAAACAAGAAAACCAAGGGTAGCAGTGAAGGAGGAATAAGAGAGGAAAGGATGAGGGTGGTACATGAGCAGTGAAGAAGGATCCCCCCCCGCAAGTGTTCAAGGCCAGGCTGGATGGGGCTTTGAACAACCTGGTCTGGTAGGAGGTGTCCCTGCCCATGGCCGGGGGGTTGGAACTGGATGATCTTGAAGGACCCTTCCAACTCTAACCATTCTATTATTCTATGAAGGTTGACTGAAAACTAAGAGAAGACTGGAGAAGGATATAGGAAACACTTAAGAAGAAATGAATGAGCAGGATACAAGTTGTTCATGACTGCTGCAGATCTTTATAGGTGTTACAGAGCTTGATCTAGATTCCTGGAGTTCCGTTAATTGTATGTTGAAGGTGCTGTCTTCCCTAAAGAATGCACAATGTCCAGTGCTCTATAGGCATATGTGCAAGGATCCACAAAACAGTTGCACATATACTGTAAGACCTATTCTTCATAAAATATAAATTTCTTTCCAAACCATATGGTCTTCACTCTTCATTCTTCACACTAAAACAGTCATATTATGACAAGAAAGTTTTCAGTTATGATAAATTTTCCTCCAAAGACTTTAGCATACTGTCCTTGTTTCCCAAAGGAAATACGGGTGAAAAGAAGGAAGTGGGCTTAGTTATGCACTGTGATTAAATATAGAAGTAGGACCTCTTGTATAAAAAGCCCATAAAGTGCACTCACTTAGGTAAAGAATAGGAGCACGAAAAACTTTCTGGCAGCCTCTTTAGGACAGCTTGAAAAGACAAAATCATCACACTTGAAGTCAGAGAGCACAGGAGACTCTTTTGTGTGTGTTTATGTGTCGTGAGAAACTTTGATTGTGATCTTGGAAAACAATGTCAAGAGGACATCAGCAGGTTTCCGTTGACAATTATTTAAGGAATAACCTAAATCTGGAGATGACAAAGGGCTAAATAAGGATCACTCTTTGGTCTTGCTGATAAAACAGATATCATGAATGGCTATTACTTATACTTGTTAAATTTTATTACTTATACTCGTTAAATTACCCAAATGGCCTTGATGGTTCTGACACGTAAAACAGACCTTCTTAATTATGCAACATATTGGAAATTTTTAAAGAACAAATATATCCTAGGACTACTTATACAACTAGAATTTGGCAATATTGTATTCTGGTCAGGTTTGGGTGGCAACTGGTGTAGCCGTACAGCCAAAATAATAAAATTTGCATGCTGAGTGAAAATGAGTGGCAGGGTAGTTATCTTCTTAACCATAGGATAATAAAAGTAGAAGAAGCAATCTTCTTTCTTGAAGACAGAAGAAAAACAATATCCAATTAAATGTAATTAAAATGGGGTTTGTTTGTAATAAAAGTCTACAGATGTAATTTTTAGGCAAAACAGTCTCGTCTTGAAAATAAGACTAAGCATAACAAACAGCTCTACTGACATAAATTTTATTGGAAAGAATAGGTGCAATGGTTTTGAAAAATTACAGTTGTATAAAGCGTAAGTGCTTTGATGCTGCTGTTGCCAGTTCTTTTCATTAAAATTCATATGATGACATCTTTATCTTATTGAGTGGGTGGATGCAGTTGTAGATGTGTAGAAGTATAGCAAGAAAGAATTTGGCAGTGTTTACTTGTTTGAGTGTAAACAGGTCTATCAAATCAAATAATGGCAGAGGTATAAAAAGAGTATCAAATTGTTATGAGAAAAAAAACATTTCTATAACAGTGTTAACAAAGAGACAGGGTATATGAAAATGAAAAACCCAACAGAATGTTTTTCTCAAGGATTTTAGGAATCTATCATATTTTGTAGAACTCATTCTCATTAAGGGACTACTTCAGCTGCTTATGTCATCCTTAAACTGCAGTAAATGAGAGAAACTTCCTGAAAAGTAAAATTCTACACCTAAAGAAACAAAAAAAACCCTGAGTTTCAGGTACTAATTTCAGTTTTTTTCACAGAACTCTTTTTACCTGTTCCTTATTTCTCATTCTCCTGAAAAAAAAGTGTCATCTGAAGGTGACTAGTGCCTTCTTCTTAGAAAGCCAACTGAACTCTGGTAGTTATTAGATCTTCACCAGGAAATCTGTCTTGAGTGCTGGGATCCAGATAGCCACCATACATTACATTTCTTTCTTAAAGACATTTTATTGTCAAAAATTTGGGAGAGTCCTCCAGTAGAACAGGTGCAGATGTATATGGACAACAACTCTTACCTCGATTTGCAAGTAGTTGCTTTAAACATTGGGGCTTGGTTGAGTTACAGTAACCTATTCTGCAGGGGCTGTAAATTCATCACAAACCACATCATTAGTAGATGTAAGGTCAGGAGACCAAGAAGCTGCCTTGCATCAGAAGTATATGTTGGTGATGCTGCTTCTGAACAATAGAGCAACAAAGGCCCTCAAAGCTATCTAGAAGTTTCATGAGGACCTTGTGTATCACTTATGTATTTTGTCCTGGCCATCAGTATCTTTCTTTTTCTGCTGGAAATAAAACATGTTCCTGAATCAGACATGTTTTGATTCCAGACTCTGTGCCTTGAAGAAGAGATGTGGTTAATTGTGTCCTCCCATGGGCCTCATCCTGAATACTTTGTACCCACTTCTGCCAGAGTCCTCTGGTCCTGGTAATGTCACGGGCATTGAACACTCTTTCTCCAAAGAGGGAACATCAATGCCACAAAAAAGAGAGGGAACCCAACAACAGTGTATCTTGACTTCGAGCTTTTGGAGAAGGCTGAATTGTTCCTTGAATACATCCTGACCAGTTGGGCTTGTGGGAGCAAGTGCTGGGTATCATGGGGTGCACGTGCTGCCTAGTGCAGGTGCAGACAAGCCCCAAAAAGCAATCAGAAATGCTGCTAAACCAGTGATTTGGCCTTTCACTGGTGAATAATTATGAAAGACATCTGGCATCCCTTAAGCAGAACTTTGTTATCAATCTATAGCTAGGAGTACTGCAGAGAAAACAGGTTTAAGGCAAATGCTCAGCAAACTTTACACTTTGTTTTTAGACTCTGTCTTTACATAGTGAAAGGAAACCTCAGGCTCTCAACTCATGTAATGTGTCTGAGGTATCTAGTATAGGATGAAATTCATTATGACCTAGAAGGGCCTGTTTCTTTTCAATGAGTATAAAGAGAGCTGGAGGACTACCTCCCAGTTCAGTGTTATAAATATCAAAATTTAGCTGAGATTAAAGACATCTGTTTGTTTTGACCTAGCACTCCTGCAGGAATAGGAAAGAATATTTCCAAACTGAAATATGGAGAATGCTGCTGAATTCCTTGACTGTGAGACACCCATATGAAAAATGTTTAGAATTTTTCATAGTTATCTAATAACCGACAGGGCATAGTAAATTTTGCTGTGTGTTCTTGCGGCAATCTGATATAAAAGCAGAATTCAGAACACTCCTGTCTACAGAGATGTAGGAACAATTTCTCACTACTTGCAAAAGATGGAAATTGCAGGTTCAGTCAGATTGTTTAGGTGCTTTGTCGGGCCAGAGACTGTCAAGTTAGAATGGACAAAAACAGAGGGTACGTCCGTATGCTGCTAAATGAGAGGACCGACAAGCCAGTTCCAGTGCTGGAGCCATGGTTCTCCTCCTGCTTAACTCTTGGCTCACTCCTTGGCTATTCGTTTCCAGCAGGCTGCAGACAGAAACAGCCTTAAGCGCTGAGACTTGGCTGAAAATTCAACTCTAATTTAGCAGTATAGGCGCAGCCAGAAAGTCTAAACGTGAAATAAAATGGTGCTAGCGATGAATGGTACTGCATACATCATCGTTCCACCTGCCTCAGGTAGGTGCAATATCTTTTTAGACCCTTTATGAAATAACTGTACTGGTCTTCTGAGTAACCAGCAAGGAAAACAGGGCAGTGAACTGCATATGTAGGTATATATATACTTAAATAACAAAAGGAGTTGGATCAAGATGAGCTTTTTAATTCATATAGTTCCTGCTGCTATGGAACCTGATAATGGATCTCTGCTGCAATTAATGGCGATTTGAACTAAAGACCTTATTGGAAATGTGACTGCGGATGATAAAAGAAACCCCTCAGATGATCATAATCAAGATATTATTTGTGTGCAAATACAGATTGAGTATTCAGCCTGTGTTTTCTCCTTTCATCTTTGTACAGAGGTTGCTCACTTCTCATGTCCCTCTTCTTCCCATTTTGCTGCACTAACGAGTTTTTAATGCAAAGGAAAAGTGATTATAAGCAGTGAAGCAAAGACAGCTTTATAGAGCAAGACTGAGGAATTGAAGACGTAGATCAGAGCTATCCACCAACCTAAGATGAAAGAGAAGTTCATGAAAACAGAGACATATAGATAGCTTTGATTTCATTATCATTAGACAGGAAAGGATGAAAAATGGAGTAGCTATAAAGCTGTTCATAACAAGTAAGTTGCCTATATTAATAAAAGAGTCTAAGCAGAAAGCATTAAAGTGATAACACACAACAGAAAAATACCCTATAGTAAAAATTTTGTTCGTGTCTGTTTTTAGTGTAATGTGATTACCAGATTGTAATAATGTAAAAAATATAAATATGATGTATGTGTCAAATATTTTATTCCTTGATGCTGTGTTTTCATTTAATTGTTAAGGAGAGGTTATTTGTTTGGACTTTTCTGCCCCTTTCCTTTTGAACGCAGACTCTGGAGATTGTATTTCTATTACTGATTTTGTGGTTTATCAGATTTTGAATTGCAGACAAATTAAATAGTTGGTGGCTTTTATAGAAAGCTTTTGTTTGGTAGATACGTGTACCTAGTTATAATATTCACAAGAGAAGTACCTAATTACATCTGAAAGGTGCTTGACTAGGTAAAGAATGATTTGCGTACAATGTTTTCTGATTGCAGCTACAAAGCTAATACAGAAAATTAGCAGCTGGGAATGGGGAGGATTAATAGATGTTCTTGTTCTGAGAAATAACAAATTTGTTCCTCCAAGATTAGGCCAATCATAATGCTTTACTTCATTTTTGCTCTTATAAAATAGTTTTTTTTTCATTAAGTATAAATTAAGTACAACACTAAAGCAAAACTATTTTAAAGGAAATATCCAATCATCACAAAGCCTAAACCAGCATGGTCCATGAGCAATAGCTGTTATTTTTGATTCATCAGTATTTTCTGGACAAATAAAAAAAAAAAAAAAACCAAAAAAACAACCACAAACAACTGACTAGCTATAGCTAAAGGAAACTGAAATTCTTCAGAGATTTTAATAATAGAAGTATTTTCATTACTCTTCAGCTTACTTAAAATATAGACAGCTTTTTTAGCTTTCTCAGATGTGGTACTCTACCCATTTAAGAAATAAGGAAACTAAGAAAGGGATGCTAAGTGAGTTGCCTAGAGGGACAGAAAAAATCCATGTCAGACTGGAACAAGGTTTCAGAATACTGCTTAAATCAGTGTCATGTCTTCAGCTGATAGATTTCTTGTCCGGTGCAATCCATTTTGGTTCTTTACATTTTGTAGCTTAATTTATTTTGACACTGAAACTCAGCGTAAGAATTGCATTAACATTCTATGCCTTTTTGCCATTCAGCTGTCTATTGCAAAGGTCCTCTGTCATGTTCTTGCCCTAGGTTAATATAGTAAACAAGATGTATTTCAGTATGTGTATCAGTGAGTGATTTTTACATAAGTACTATGAATTTCCTGTCTGTTTTTGTATCGCAGAGTAAATTGGAGCTTGTAAAGCAATGAATAAATAATCTTTATTCCATTTGTGAGAATAATTTTTAGAAATGGGTCTTCTATTTTTGATATGAAGCTATTACCTTGGAAACTTCTTAAACATTTGCAGGTGCTCCATGAACGTGCTATACGGCTAAGGAGCTGAAGGGAGCTACAGGAGGGCTGGAGAGGGACTCTTTGTCAGGAAGTGTAGTGACAGGACAAGGGGTAATGATTTTAAACTAGAACAAGGGAATATAGAGTAGATACCAAGAAGAAATTCTTTCCTGTGAGGGTGGTGAGGCACTGGAACAGGTTGCCCAGAGAAGTTGTGGATGCCCCATCCCTGGAGGTGTTCAAGGCCAGGCTGGACGCGGCTTTGAGCAACCTGGTCTAGTGGGAGGTGTCCCTGCCCATGGCAGGGGGGTTGGAACTCAATGATCTTGAAGATCCCTTCCAACTCTAACCATTCTATGATTCTATGTCAAATACCAGTCATATTATGTACAATATCCCTACCAAATTACCTTCCATATGCACTTAAGCAATCGTCTCATTTTATTTTCTTTAGGTCAATGGAACAGAAATTGAATATGAATTTGAAGAAATTACTTTGGAGAGGGTAAGTACAGTTTCTTCTTCTCTTGTAGGAAAAAATATAATAAAAAAATATAATCTATAATACAAATAATGCATTTATTTAGGAAATTAAGAGTGCTTAAGAATTAAATTATTTAGATTTTGAATGAAGATGTCCACTTTTATTCTAAACTATAAAAAGGTGAGTGCTACAGCAGGATAAGCTTTTCATGTTTTTAAAATGTTTCAGGTGTAGCTACTGGCAGATCAGTATCCAGAAGGTTTTTCTTCCCCATAACTATGTCAGTGCTTGACTGGACATTTGATTATTGGGAAGAGCCTGTGTGACTTGGTAACTCCCTTTCAGCTTGTAAATTGGAAGTGTGGAATTTTTTCTATTTTAGCCCCCTTGATGCCTTACATGACTGTATGAAAATAGATGACACGTAGTCTTATACCATAAACCAAATTCTGAGAAAGTGTTTTTAATGTTGAAGTGGCTATACAACAACTGTAGTCCATATATTTTTGTGTGTAAAGAATGTGTTTATGCAAGTCTGAATTACATGAGTATAATCAGGGCTGGCAGTGAAGGCTTTGTTGGTAGTGCAGTTTAAAAACAGCACAAAAAAAAAAAAAAAGAGAGATATGTAAAATCTGTGCTGCATCATATCTTCCTGGATTTGGTGGCTTTTCCTTGCCTTCTCATTACAGAATTGTCTTCTTTAAACTGTGGACTTTCTTTGCCACAAGATCAAGACCAGATGGGCCATATATTGTATGAGGAAGAAAGTCTAAGCTTTGTCATGCATCATTTCAAATGGATGCAAGATTGTCAATGCTGAATTCCTTTGATATTCTACCATAATCTTGCTAATATGAAGTTCTATCATCTTGAATCAAACACAGTTAGGTTCTTCCTTCATAAAGTGCTGGAATACAAGACCAGATTTACCAATATGTGACTGATGGCACATGAACAAATGCCTGCAAGGTAGCAAACTACCATTAAATCAGACACTTAGATTATACAAGTCATTGCACTTTTTCTGCATGTAATATTTTTAATTGTCCAGGATAATGAATTTCATAATCATTCAGATTAAAGGGTTACAAGTTTATGTTCTCATTGATTTGCTCTCTCAGGCAAATTAAGGAAGAGCAATATATCTTTTACCATAGCTGTCCTCATAACAGATAACATAGAAGGTTATAGGCACTTTTTATCTACTGCCTCTCAACTTATTTGCACATCACTAGTTATTCATTGGACTAGAGTTTCCAAAGGTCACTGAACAGAACACATGCCTCCTGGGTGATATTTTGAAAACCACTTTATTTTTACTAAATGTGTAAGTTATCAGTGTACATACTGCAGATGGAATGTGATTTGCATCTCCTGTACCTGTCTGATGCAGATAATTAGCCATTCATGACATAATACCACATGATGTCAGTTAAAGACTGATCAACAATAGAAAAAAAAAATAAAGCTACAGAATTGAATGGAGGATATTTCAGTTGTTTTCTGGATGCTGCTGAATCTGTGGCTTCTGATTATTACTGCTTGAAATGTTCTGTCACATGTATCAGTGTTTTGTCTCAAAGGCAGGGTACTGTGTCTGCTGGTTTTTGTGTGAGATATAAAACACAAGTGATTGCCTTTAAATAGCTGTCATTTATGTTAGACTAAAAGCATTTTCAGAAGAAAGGCATGCTCTATGTTGATTACCCATTTTCTTCCACAAAACTGCTTTTAGAAATTAGATGGAAAATCATCTCTCTCTATTTAATGGCAAAACTGCAAAATGTATTAAGGTTCCTGCTGTTGAGAGATAAAAATGCAGTTTGCCCATATCAAACAGTTGATAATAAACTTTCCATTTCAGTCCAGTTATACAAGGTACAGAATTTTGCATCCCCAAAACAATCAGATATTTTCTTCATTACATTTATCCACATTTTGATACAGTCAATTTAATGGAAAGGATTTTATGATGTAAAAGATAGTTGAAGGTCTATTAGGGATTTTGCACTCTTTCCTGCTTTTATTTTAAGGCAGATTGAAAGGGAATGTGGTGAAGGATTGAATACTTTAGGGCATCTCCCAGTCTCTTAGCAAGGACAACATTAGTTTAATTGTAGGAGGTCACCTTCATCCATAGATGATACGAATTTGTGAGATACATTCCTGAAGAGAGTTACTGGCTTAGGTATGATGCTTGCGTCAGGATGAAGAGATGGCTCCATCCCTTGGGGTGACATAGGACCATTGTGTCCGCACTGGCACAATGCATCCTGTGTGCTGCTGGGGAGCAGATCAGCAGGGTCTCAAAAATGCTGGAAAGAAACCTGCTGAAGAACTGTGGGATGGACAGTGGAGAGCTTGTTGAACATCACCGAGCTGCCTGAGACCCAGCTGACATCACAAGGAATGAATGCAAGGATACAGTGGGCTTATGTACAAAAGCTGTTTTGTTTTTGCTTTTTGGTATGATGTTGTTCAGTTGTTCCTATTTACAATTTTGTGTCCTTGTTTATGGTTTAACAAGACCCGAGGTTTTGAGTTTAAAAGATAAATTTGAGGCTCATCCGCCTTAAAGCTGTGATCGGTGCTATTCTAGGAGTTAAGGAAGTTGTAAGTACACCTCTGCCAGCCCCCTCCCTAGTGGCATCCTCTTATCCTCTTCTCTAGTTGTACCAGCCACATATCAAGTACCATCACCAGTCCCTGAGCCCATGAAGATCCCTGTTAAATAAGTGATCCTCATTTAGAGCTCCCATAAGAACCCACTTGAGTAACACAATTACGCAGTTAAGAGAAATCATACAAATTATCTTCTCAAAAGAAAAAACAAAAAACCTAACCCAAACAACCCACACTTTTTAAATCCTTCAGTTACCTCAGAGAATGTGAGTTTCTTTGCTACCTCACAGGCATAAAATGCAGATCCAGGTGTAGACTCAGACTTGGCAATTTGTAATAATCTACAATGCCCAAATGCACACTTAGAGAAAATTCCTTAAAATAAGCTGTTACCTTGCTTCAGCTTGAATATTCAAGACACCATAAAAAGGAAGGTCTGCATAAAATGACTCATATTAGTGCCTTGATGTTAGTCTTCCATTACTGCAGGACTTGAAAAATGTATCCAGCGCTATCAAGAGACCAATTGGCACTTGTAAATCAGTGGTCAGTGTGAGAGAGAACTGAATAGACTCTGGGACAAAGCCCAGCCTGACTTCTCTAAGCTGGGGGAAAGTTTTAATTGACTGACTCCTTGGTACAGCACTGTGCTCAGAAAAATACACTGAAGAGAGGTTTTAATAGAAGTTCATGTAAAATCAGCCAATATCAATAGTTGCCTTGAAGAAGAGTAAAGAAAGACAGAGGGTCACTTAATGATTCATGTTGGATTCATGTGGAGTTCAACGTCTGAGTTCAGATCTCAGTACTTTTTGCTCGTGTAACCTTGCCTATTCTTTAGATGTTAGAGAAAAAAGAGGGCAGTTATGATTAGTAAAGCTGTTTTCACAGAATCCTTTGATGCTTCAGCACTTATTTTCATTCCGTATCTCTATAAAAGTAAAATTACATTACTTTTTGTGGAATAGGCTGTTAATTCTATCAACATTGGAACTAAAGGCATCTAGTTTCCAATGTGTTTGCATCATGAGATTGACTGACCTCAGTCTGAACAGGTCAAGCTCTGACTGAGAATTTTTCCAAGGTTGAAACATGCATGAAGTATCTCTATTTCTTTTGTACTCCTGCAGATTCTCTGGTCTATGATAACAATTCAGTTTCCACTGCAGAATGTCACTGTTTTTAATGAACCACATCATTTTACAAAGCTTTTAGGAACTTGCTGTTCTGTTTCCTCTTCACTTTTTTCAGATTTGGTTGCTATTGGGCTTACTACCACAGAGGGACAGACGGGCATGGATGCTTATGTAGTAAAATTATTTCCTTAGAAAATCAGGTTAAACATATTCCAAAAGAATAAATTCTGGTAGTGTGCTGTGATAACTGATAATATCTTTTTTTCTGTGTCCACTACATGCTCTGTTCAGTGGAGGGATTGAAAATCTACTCTCTTCTTTATTTGACACAATATTTCAGTGACATCGGGTGCCATGACATTTCAGTTTTCTAGTTCAAAATTAATGTTCTCTAAAGGGTTGGGTTTCCACTCAAATATCAATGAAAAAAGGCTAAAACAGTAATCATAAGTAAACTGAAAGGGTAATATTTAAAATTCCTGATGAAACAGTGGAAAAATCATTCCTTATATATTTTGGTAATGAATGTATTTCAGGCCTGGGCTTTTATCCACTTTGACTTGTAAACATCTTATATGGTGTTTTCATCACTAATTTCCTTTGTGAAAATGCAGAAGTTTGCAAAAATACAGAGAGATGCATTCCACTGAATGCTGAAGAGCGGTGGGAATTGTATTCAACAACAAAAGGATTTTAATTTGACTCAATGCCTTATTTTTTGTATCTCTCTCTCTCTCTCTATCTCTATCTCTATCTCTCTCTCTCCCTCTCTGTCTCTCTCTTGTTTTAGCAGAGATCATAAAATCATAGAATTATGGAGTCACAGAAGGGTTTGGGTTGGAAGGAACCTTTCAAGGTCACCTAGTCCAACACCCCTGCAATGATCAGGGACATCTTCATCTAGATTAGTTTGCTCAGAGCCCCATCCAACCTGACCTGGAATGTTTCCAGGGATGGGATATCTCATATGTCTCTGGGCAACTTGGGTGAGTGTTTCACCACCCTCAGTGCAAAAAGTGTATTCCTTATATCTAGTCTGAATGTACCTCCTTTAGTTTAAAAACATTACCTTCATTCTATCACTACAGGCCTTACTAAAAAGTCTGTCTCCATCTTTCCTGTAGGACTCTCTTGAGTGCTGAAAGGGCCCAATAAGGTCTCCCCAGAGCCTTCTTTTCTCTTCTCCAGGCTGAACAACCCCAGCTCTCTTAGCTTGTTTTCATAGGAGAGGTGCTCTGTCCCTCTGATCATCTTTGTGGTCCTCCTCTGGACTCACTCTAACAGGTCCATGTCCCTTTTATGTTGGAGGACCCAGAGCTGGACACAGTACTCCCAGATAGGGTCTCACCAGAGTGCACCAGAGGGGCAGAATCCCCTCCCTTGAGCTGCTGGACACAATGATGGGGATGCAGCCTAGGATGCAGTTGGCCTTCTGGGCTGTGAGCACACACTGATGAAATTCAAGAAGGGCAAGTGTAGGGTCCTGCACCTGGAGAGGAATAACCCCCTGCACTGGTACAGGCTGGGGGCTGACCTGCTGGAGAGCAGATCTGAAGAAAAGACCTGGGAGTCCTGATGGACAACAGGATGATCATGAGCCAGCAATGTGCCCTGGTGGCCAAAAG
>VZRU01001292.1:65578-79848 GCA_013398155.1 Pedionomus torquatus | reverse complement strand
TATAAATATTTAAAGGATGGGTGTCAAAAGGAAGGGGCCAGTCTTTTTTCAGTAGTGCCCAGTGAGAGGACAAGAGGAAACAGGCACAAACTTGTACATAAGAAGTTCCATCTAAACATGAGGAGGAACTTCTTTACTTTGAGGGTGGCAGAGGCCTGGGACAGACTGCCCAGAGAGGTGGAGGAGTCTCCACCTGTGGAGATGCTCAAAACTCACCTGGAAATGTTCTTGTGCAACCTGCTCTAAGAGAACCTGCTTTGACAGAGACTTGGACTAGATGATCTCCAGAGGTCCCTTCCAACCCCATGTGATTCTATGATTACTGACTTAAGTTCAGCATTTCATCTAGCAAGACCACTGTTTGCTTGTATGTCTGGGAAGTAAGGTTTTCACTATTAGTCAGTAGCCTATCTGCTTTCTGCCTTTTTTAAGGTATAAGACATGAGTGTTTCATGCATCAGTAGGCTTTAACCTCTCAGTAATGAGATCGTAGGACAATGCAGTGCCAGAAAACTCTCTTTTATATGGTTCAGTAATATTAGAGTGGAAAAGCATGATCAAGAAATGACCATTAGGAAAATATATTTTCAAAATTTAAAAGCTTATACCATAGACACATGCCTTTTGAGAACCCAGAGTACACAAAACAATATCCAGCCCCACTGGAGTGGTCTGACATCTTCCAACAGAAAGTAAATCTTTTAAAGTAAATGTCCCTCAGGTACTTGCCAAGCTCCTCTGAATGCAGTGTTGCTCTCTGAGTGTTTATTTCTGCAGAACTGTAGATGTTTTCTCCACTGCTGGGAGTTTTCTGACTGGGTGCCCTTATTGCATTTCTTCTGTGCTAGGCTCTGCCTGCTTCCTAAGTGAGAGTAAGCGATAGTTATTTTTGCAGTCTCAGACTGAAATAAATTATAATTTATAGAAGGCAGAATCCTTCTTATTGGCCAGTTTATGTCATGTCTGTAGTAGAATAGTGACCTATAAATGTTGCTTGCAATAAAGCTCACCCGTAGGATTCTTTTCCTGAAAGGCACCAGCACAGGCTGCCCACAAGAAGAGGCAGAAGCATCTATGGATGGAGCTGAGTTATCAGCAAACAGAAAATGCAACTCCCAACCTTTTTAATGTTGTGCAGACAATTTGAGAAACTCATCCTTTGGGTATCCATGTAGAGTCTTTGTGGTGTTTTTCCCTGTGTATTTCTTACACCGAGTTCTGGAAAAATGGAAAAAAGAATTGTGTAGTGCATGCAATTGCTGTGCAAGAAATTCTCTTATGCTTTCTAATTCCAATGACATCTTAGAGTTGGCACTGACAAGCCGATGTGTCAGTGGCCGTTGTTTATCTTTAGAGAAGTTTGGGGCATTGGAAAGGGCAGGCTCTCAGGCCCCAGGATGCAACGGCTTAAGCAAGATCTGAGTTCTCCTTCTGTCTCTTGTACCTTACCAGATTTTGCTTTGACCTTAGGTTGTGCAGGAACAAGCTGATGAAAAGGACTGAAGGAGCCTGGTGTGCAGTCCTGATAACGTGACACTCAAATACCAGGTCAATATTTTCCAAAGCAACTGCAGAATTTGGTTGCTTTAGTTCAGTGACCTAAATTAAGATTCTTTGGAACAGCCTGGGTTTTTTTTGTAACATTACTCACCCAAACCATGTGACTTTCTGTCACCTCAGAGCAGCCCTAATTTGGCACCCAAAATATAACTAATCACTGGAAAACTTTGTTCTCTGTTCTTATTCTGTCAGAGAGTCATTATGCTGGAACTATTCCTGGTTGTAGAGCTGTGCATGTCTTGTGGGGGCCTGTTCCACCTGAGCTGAGTAGAGGTACAAAACGTGCCAGTCTGGAGCATGGGGAAAGGCAGAAAACCTGGGAGTGAAAACTCAATAAACCCACATAACTATATTACTGAAGTCTATTGGCTAGGGAAGTGAAGGAACGGCTGTTAATGTTATATCTTTCCTAGAGAAGTGAACAGAATATTTTTATTTCTTGCTATTGCTGTTAACAATTGCATTGCTATAGGTTGAGAATAGGATGAAATAGAGCAGGTTTGCTGCCCACAGTTTTTCTGAAAGCAGTGATAGGTCCCAGAGGACTAGTCTCTTTAATGCTGGCCTCTCCAGATAGGAGATGATCTGGAGTGCTTCAGAATATGCACTGCCAGAAGTACTAAAAAAAAAAAAAAGCACGTGGCTTTCAATTGAGCCTCTCTTTATAAGGAAGAAAGTCCTATATTTCATCATTGCTACAGCTGTGCAAGTGGCGCATCCTTTCCCAGCTCTGGAGTGGCAGCACTTCTCATCCCAATAGTCACAACAGAAATGCTGCAAAGCCACAGGAAGGGGAGGTGGAGGGCAAAAGGCTATAAGTGACTAGGGAAAAAAACCCCAATTTCTACAGTTTATAGATACACTGAGATTAGGAAAAAAACCTGTAATGGTACTATTCAATTAGCTCCCTCTGGTTGCCTGTGAAAGAAATTCATATTTTCATATTGTTGTCTTTGAATCTTGCTTTTAAATCTACGTGTCTGAAAAACATTGCATGGACGCTAGCTCAGTTAAATCAGAATAAATCTAGTTCCTTGAATTTATCACTGTGGTGCCATTTAAACTCCTCTGAGGGCACTATCTCAGTGAAAGATGTCCTCTCCCATGCATGTCTGATGGCTTTATATTTCAGATAGAAAAAAATACATAGTTTTGATTTATACTCGATGATTCAATCTTTCTAAGACAGAGAACATTTTTATTACTGTGAGTTAGGTTTTTATTCATTTGTATATTTATTTTTGAAAGTCTGTGTATTCACTGGGTATAATAGTTCACATAGAGGTTTCTGGGTAATTCTTTAGATGAGGGATTCACAATTTCTTTCAATATGTCCTCAGGTCTGGGGAAGATGATGAGAGTTTTCCTGTTGTGCAAGAAATTTTAAATAACTGAATATTCTGTTATGAAAGCTCACTGTGGTAGTTTAGCATTTTCAAAATAATTTGAAGCTTTGAAGAATGCTCAAGCAGAAGACGAATATTGGAGATGGTTTGATATATTTTTTAAAATTTAATAAGAAGCACTCAACACACTGAGACATTTTGTTCCCAAAGGAGTAAAAGAAATTTAATTCTCTAATATATTGAATCGGAGTCCTGAAGTTACTTAAACTCTCTGCTTCAGGTTTCACAGAGAAAACTCACAGGGAATTTTTTGGGGGAGAGGATGTCATTTGGAAATACAGATACCGGAAAGAAGGCCTTAACACAATACTATGAAGTATTCTGGAAGTGATAGCAACCAATTAAAAATCAACTGCAGGGAAAAAATCCCCAGTAGTGGTAATCGATGTATATTCCGTATCAAAAATGAAGAAAAGTTGAAAAGTTTAGCAGCATTTCTTTAACTGTTCGAAACCTCCCTATGCGAGTATAGGAAGAATAACTATTAACGTTCATTTCTACTTGAAAGTTATCCCTTTAATTTTGCCAAGATCACTGAGACCTTGAGGCACCCATTATGTGAAAAGTTATTTCATGCAAGTCATAGCTGCCTAGAGGCAACGTTCTGCTGCTGTTTCTTTTAAATTATTATTATTATATTGACATTTTCTTTTTCAGGTAATATCCCTCATTTATTGCCCTTCATTTCCTAACTCACTTGCTCTCACCAAATAGTTTGCAGTGAGTAATTCTGCTGCTTTTTTGTGTTATTTATGGCTTTACATGAAAAAGCAGAAAGCGTCACGGGGTGGGGGTCTTGTGCCATCCCTTCCGGAGATGCAAAATTGTAGTGGGTAGCTGAGATGTTTACAGAGCTAAACTTGCAAAATATGGCAGAGTTTGAAAAGGGATACTTAAATGTGCAATAGGTAAAGTTGGTGTCATAGAACTAATCTTTGCACCGTGAAAAAGGACAGCCTTTTTGAGCTGTAGCCTAGTTCTCTAGGCTGATGCAGGAAACCGGACGTTTTCCCTCCAATTTAGCCTTGCTTCTCTTATTGGACAATAATTTTGCCTGGAAATAATTTTGCAGGAAGAAATCCTTTGTTGATTTGAGAGTTTAGCACAGATTTAGGATTAAGTGCTGGGAGACCATCCCAGTTTTCAGGAAGAGCAAACAAATGGGTGTTTTCCTCCACGCTGGTCATTTTTTCCAAATTGACACGAAAGACCTACTGGCAGAAATCAATCTCAGCACATCATCCCAGCAAACCTGAGGTGTCTCACCCTACAATACTTCAAATCAATCAACACTGCTGACTAATGAGCTCTTTATTTATTGACTTCCAAATAAATATACCAGTTCTGAACAAAAGCTTCTGGAGTGCTAATAGGAGGGTATGTATAGACTAAAAAGGTAAGTATAGACTGTAAAAAGGATATGCATACCCTATGTATACATGCACTAAATACATATACACACATATATGTGTCTGAGCTGCTGACTTTTCCAAGAAAGCATGTAGGAATCTTCTTCTGCAGAAGATTAATGCAGGAAGATTAAGAAAGCAAAGCACGAAAGAAATACGACAAACTTAGGAGCTACAAAGCAGTAGTTCCACTCAGTTTGCACTTAGTTTTGCAGTTGACATTGGCAAATAATATGTAGATTTAAAATGATACATAAATTTAAATAAATGAGAACAATAAACCTCAATTTACTGGTAGAAAATTAATCATTCTGGAGATGATAGTAATCATCTTGCAGTGAAAATGGTCATTTTTGAGGCAGGACTTTTTAAAAGGTATCTTTGATGTGCAGGATTTGTCTCTTCAGAAACGCAATGTATTGCATTGCAGAAAATTGCCTTTCATTTTTCTTGTTAATTTGTAATCAATTGTAATGCATAAATGAGGGCCACTCAGCCTTGAGGAATCAGTATGCCACTGCAGTAGGGAATAACATTGCAAAGATGGAGAGAAATAAGGGAGAGGGGAAAAAGAGGAAATAATCTGCTGGTTTAGTCAGACTCATTCCATGACCGTCGTGGTTTTGCATCATAGCATAGAAATACGGTATCACAGTAAACATTTCTAATTTGCTCTTTGGGTGCAGCATTGCCATTATTTTCTGTTTTCATGCAGTTATATTTGAAGCAGTCAGAACATCATTTGTCTTCCACTTGTAACTACTATCCGACTCCTCTCTGCCACCATGAAGGCAAGAAAAGCTCTTTCTTGTCAAAAAAGGGTCACAGATTGATCTGGTACACTTTTTTTGTGAAGTACTTTTGCAGGAACAACGGCCTGCTTTATAGCATGGAGGAGTTCTCTGGAATTACACGATATAGACCACTTCCTCGCAAATTTTGTGCCTGTATTTAAAACTGCAACTAAATGTCAAATGGGTAAGGTAGCTTCAGGTGTGCTGAAGCTGTAAGTAGTTGACAAGCAATTGTGTGCTCCTCATCCATGTTTTATGTTGCAAGATACTGCTTTACCCTAAGAGTTTGACCTAGCTGGTGAGTCTCAAGCATGGCTTGAAAGTCACCTTATGCAGCTTAATGTGATATATGAAATCTGACTGAATTCTATGAATAATTTATTTTTGGAGTGGTTTTTAATTTTGCAGAGTTTAACTGGTTGCACTTGGAACACAATGCACATTTCCTATGCCTCACCCGCAAAGCAGAAGAGAGGCCCAGCTAGCATAGCTCCACTCTGAAAGTTTAATGCATAGGTTGCCATGAACAAGAATTCAACTGCATAGGGGGAAAAAAAACCCCTAAACAAACACAAACCCAAACCAATAAAATAAATTATGATTTTTTAACTTTACTAGTGTTAAAGAATGCTTTAAAGAGCAAATACTTTTCTCAACTCTGCTGCTGCTGATAATGTACCTAGTGTTTTTATCATATTTCATGATGGGGAAGCTTGGGGCAGAGAAAAGCAGGCCAGCATGAAAATGCACGTATCCTAATCTGTAACCTTGTAGCCTGCTTATTGAAGTATGCTTTGAAGAGTACACAGGGAAAAGTACCTACTCCACTGATAACAAGAACCTTAATAACGGTGCAAAATTTACAGAAGTTTAGGAAAAATGGGAAAGAAGATAACAATTTTATATTCCTGAAATGTCTCTTGAATTTTTAAAAATGCAAAAGTATGTGCACTAACTACTTGCCCATCCGATATTTATTTAGCAATAAAAAAATGTAATACAAGAAATTAGTTTATAAAACATTGGCAAATGCAGTTATAACTTAAATACTTGACAAATAGATGTTTTAATTATATTTCCAAGCAGAACTAGGGCTGTGCTACACAGTGGGGAACTTGTACCTGTTTTTGCCAATACGCATATAAGATAATTAAAACACTGAATGTCAAAATCATTATTAGATTTTTAAGGAGAAATGCTATACCTATGCAACTAACATTATATGTATATGTTTAAAGATGTCATATTAAGCTTTGTCATAGAAATCTAGAGATCTGTTGTTATAATTCAACTGGGGGAATGGCTTTCTGAGAGGGAGCTTAGACAAGGAACATGACATCTCTAGGTGTGTTCATTATAATGTGGCTGAGGGAGAAATGAAAGTCAGGTGTGTGCATGTAGACCTACAATAAAAAAAAAAAAAGTAACTGCTTTGAGCTACAAATTTTGAGCTAAAGTAACAAAAGCCATTAAAAATCAATGTCTACTCTGATTTTCCACCTCTAAACAATGCCATTACTCATGTCTCCCAGCAGCAGAAAAATATCTATTGAAACAGGAGGAAAACCATGATCTTCCTGAAACTTCAGTGCTAGTTTAACTGGGTGAAAGGAAATCAGTTAAATCAAAACGTAGCAAGGACTCAGAGTCTAATGAAACGCTACATGAACAAAGCCCCAGACTATTCTTTAATTATGAGAATGGGCTAGGGCCTTGCTTTTCCAATCTGATTTCTAAAGGAGCCAGTTGAACAGCGTCTGCATCTGTCATGCTGAGTTTTCAAGAGATCTTTCAGTACTGAAGAAATGTCAATGTATTGAAGGAGAACTAATGCTGTGGTGGTGCTTAAAAAGAGTAAGTGGGATGGTGTGAGTCATCATGTTATCTGTGCAGGTCAGACTAAAAGGAGTACCAGACCATGATGGGTAAAACACAGTTAGATATTATAAACTGGCCAAAGCTGGAGTCGTATGTCAAGGAAGAGAATACAGTCTGTGTATGAAGTCAAGAGCTCCTTCCTGGAAAACAATAAATCTGAAAAAAGTCCTGGGCCTTTTTGGCTGGTCATCAGCCCAACACAAATTTTCAGTCTGCGGTTGTAGCCAAAGGTCTAGTGAAGACCTTAGGTGGATAACTGAGGACTGTAAAGTAGAACAGGTTTTGGGATGTGGAATACAACAGGATTTGGGACCTACTGGCACCTAATGGAATATCATGCTTAATTCCACTTGAAAAAAAGATGCTGTCTTCAGGGGAGGCTTTAAGGATTGTAGTGACTTTGGAAAACATATTCTCTCAATGAAAGACACGGGAAGCTTCATGAACTTGCTTCTTGGGGGCATTGGGAGGGAGAATTGAGGGATGGCTTGGTCAGAGAAAACATGCAGTTACATGAGAAATAATGTTCAAGAGAGTGTTTTTCATCCTATCTGGGAGGAGATAACAAGACCTAATGCTTTGATGTTCAATTTAGGCAGGTTGAAACTGGACATAAATATGATAATAGTTTGGCAATGACAAGTGTGACCAGCAGGTTGTGGGATGTGATTCTCCCTATCTACTTTGTGCTCGTGAGACCCCACCTGGAGTACTGCATCCAGCTCTGGAATCCTCAACATAGAAAGGGCATAGAACTGTTGGAATGGGTCCAATGAAGATGATTAGAGGGCTGGAGCACCTCTCCTATGAAAATAGGCTGAGAGATCTGGGGCTGTTCAGTCTAGAGAAGGCTATGGGGATACCTTATAGCAGCCTTCCGGAGAGCTGGAGAGGGACTCTTTGTCAGGAAGGGTAGTGATGGGATGAGAGGTTATGGTTTTAAATTGGAAGAGGGAAGATTTAGAGTAGATATTAGGAAGAAATTCTTTCCTGTGAGGGTGGTGAGGCACTGGAACAGGTTGCCCAGAGAAGCTGTGGATGCCCCATCCCTGGAGGTGTTCAAGTCCAGGCTGGATGGGACTTTGAGCAACCTGGTCTGGTGGGAGGTGTCCCTGCCCATGGCAGGTGGGTTGGAACTCGATGATCTTGAAGGTCCCTTCCAACTCTAACCTTTCTATGATTCTATGAAATGAGACTGGATGAAAGTTTTAGGAAAGGCAAAATAATATCAGACAGCAGGGAAGAAAGTAGCTGATAAGAAGAACAAAAAAAAAAGGAGCATAATATAAGAACTAAGAAGGAGAGAATATTAATGAATGCAAAAAAAAGGTTGTCACACTAACAAATCTGATAAAGGGCAAAAAGGGACAAAAGACACGGCAAGATGTTGGTGATTAATACCAGGATTACCCATGACAGCATGTGACGTGTAGCTGTGTATGTGGCAGGTTTTTGAGAGATCAGTAAGGCAGACTGAATGCTCAGAAACAGCGCAGCATCATTTACTGCCATCCCTCCTTTGCTTTATGAATAGTAGACATTAAGAAGGTATTAAAGCTATGGTTTTGATTTGGAAAAATAATATTTTGTTTATAATAACGTGAAGAGACAGATGTGTGCTCAATTTCTCCAAGAAGGGAGAAAACTGCAAGGCCTATTCTGGCTTTTATCTCCTTTTTTATCGTCATTACTCTGCCTAATAAAGAGACATTGTGGAATATAGTGATATTTATCTCCGGAGATGATTTAAGTAGGTCCTACAACCTATATTAGGCAGGAGTTCAAGGTAAACGATCCAGTTTACATTGTCCTAATCCTCTGTCTTAGATTAACTTTGAGGCATTGATTACCTACTTGGGCATAATTAAAAAGATCTCATTTCTTCCAAAAATGTATTTGTAAATTAAATACTCCTTTCTCTTTGTTCTGAGGAATGGGGTATTTCAGGTGCATAAGGACTGCTGTTAAGTGCTATCATTTTAATGGTGACCAGAGTCAGCAGACATCAGCCCCACAGGTGCTAAATGTTTACCAGATGATATATCAGACTGGAAACCAGTTTTCATAAATGGAGACTGAACTCTGTATGGCCAAAGTGATTTTTTAATAGGATTTTTGAATACTTCAGGAAAAGTAGTCTTCACCTTGTTCAAGTTCACCCATAATATAGTGGAGGAGGGATAGAGAAAGACCTCAATTAGAACAAAGAAAACATGTGTTGGTGAAAAATATATGCTCATTGAAAACAATTGCCAAAAAAAGTGGTTGAAATAACACAGTTGAAATAAACAAAATTTTAAAATAGGAATAATTAGATAAAAGAGATTACCTGAAGTGGAAATAAAAACAGTAACAGCTGTTAAGGGGCAGAAGTTATCAGATTTTTTATTCCTCCTATATCATTCTGCTATCCTTAACAAGAATTTTGCTTGCATTGTGTTTTCTCAGCTAAATCTACTCTTTAGATGACATGGCTAACTAGCAAAAGGGATTTATAAATACAAAAGCTGGTGGTTCACTGGAAAACAGAGCGTATGTATGAAAAATGCGCAAGTCAAAGTGAGTAATGAAGCCCAGTGCGGGAACCAAGCTGGATCCTGGAGGGCAGCAGCACCAAAGGCAGCACGACCACGTTAACTATTTCTCAGCAGGACCATGTGCAGCAATGCACCCACGGGATTGCGGTGCTGGATAGAGTCAATATACTCCACTGTACACCACAGTCGCTATAAGTTTGCAGTTCTTTGCATAGCAACACATTCAAAATATAACAACTGGTCAAAAAAACCCCACAAAACCCACTAGTCGTCAGGTGAACAGTAAAAAGCTAAGTCATGAAGAAGTTGATAAGAGCTTGAAAATGGTGGAGCGAAAAATCTCCAAACGAGGTAGGTATAGTTGGAAGCGAATTTTAGGCTGCATAGAGATCTGCAATCTATCAGAGAGAAACTTTGTTGAGAAACTGAACGGCAAACCAACCTCTTTAAAGCTTAAATTGAAAATGGAACTAGAATTGTAACCGTTTTTACAACTTTTGGAGAAATCTCAATGACCTCCTCTCTCCTTGAAAATTTAGAATAACAAAAATGTAGGGACAATATGCAAGCAGGGATACCCTGCAAAACGCTGTAAAAAAAAAAAAGCCAAAAACAAACCAAATTTTTTTTTTATATTTCTTCTATTTCCAATTAATGTGTTTGATTTTGCTTTAGTTTTACCTTTATCTTATTGATACTGGAGCTTTCAGAGGTCTTTAAAATCTGGTGATACCTAATTTCTTTCCTTCTTACTTTCAGAAAAAAATACAATTTTGGAAGATGTTAAAGTGTAAGAATTGGTTTTATAAATAATTGTAATAATAAGTAAAGAGCAAAGTCATGTCTCCATGAAGTTACCTGGTAAATTGATTCTTAGGGTTGGTGTGTGTTGTTTTCTGAATTATATTTTCCAAAACAATGAAGGATTCCAGAGCATCTGTTTATCTGTTTTATGTGCTTGCCTTGTAAATAGCTATCAGAGCCACATCAGTAGAAAAGCTGTAACTTCTTTGAAAAATAAAAAGTGGTGGAAAGAGTCATAGTTGGATAAAATGCATCTCAAAGTTTTGCCTATTTATGTTGATAGGATATTTAACAAGTTTTCCAATAAAGGTAGTGATTCACCTGGATAATATAATAATGCGTTAGTCTTCTCCACGTTTGGGAGATAGGGAGCTGCTACCTTTTCTAAAGGTAGTGTTTGTGGGTCAGATTGATAAAGGGCCTGAGATGGCCAGAACATCCACACAGATGAAATGTAGTTTTCCAACTCTAAAAAGGTGCAGAGCAATTTAGGTACTACAGGATCCATGTGCATTTCAGTATGTGCTGCCATTGATGCTGGTGACCTCAATTCCACTCTTGTGCTCTCCTGGAAGTGCTGCTGCTCATAGATCACCACTTGTCTTTCAGCTGGCACCGTATGAGATTGATGAACATGATGATCTCCAGGTCTGAGTCACTTAAGAAGTCTGATTTCCCAGAGGCACTCTGAACCTGCTCATTTAATAGGGATAGAAGAAAAGCCGTGGTAGCAGCCTATCTGTTCCTCAGGTGGAGACATGGGTGATTAAGATCTTTTTAACCTGGGGAGCTATGAATAAAGTTCTCATTTCCTAAGAAAGCACTTTAGTCCCCAGGCAATTTGCATCCATATGATATGGAGATGTTTGAGCCTTCCTTTTCAAAATAGGAAGAGGAAAGAATTGACCAAAGTCAAGAATTCATGGTTATCAGGGGCAGGAAAGCAACAAGAGGGAACTTGTTTCTGCAGCCCAAGGACATTTATCTTTCCCAGGGAGGCTGGCAAGTGTTTTAAGGGACTAGTAGGATATTTTAAATTTTAAAATGTTTAGTTATAAAGCCCAGGGACAACGTTAGGGGCAAGCTAAGTGTATGAGTAGAAAACTGGATCTCAGGTCTCATTCTATTTCCAGCTGCAATAGGTTATCTTTTCTTGAAGTGTTGGTTTTCTTTAGTACTCCAAAGATTTGCTAAAATTGTTATTCAGGATGCTATTTATGCTACGTGATTTACTGACTCTTAGTCTGATGTAGATTTAGGAATATAGCTTTGTTTTAATTTCTAAATAAGAGAATCCTCATTTGCCTCATTGCTAGGATACAGTAGTACCAGCTGGAAAAATCTTGCTAAAACTTTCAACAGATGGATTTAAATCTTTCTTTTTGACATTTCTAACCTGAACACATCCGGGAGACTGTTCAGATTAATTTTCAGAGTTTCTGGCAATATCCAAAACACTTTTGGGAAATTATATGAGTTGTTGCATTGATCAGAACAACTGATCCAAACCACTCCTGCAGCAGCAAGGCCTTTTAAAAGTGCATTGCAAAGCATTTCAGGGATTTGAAGGTCACAGTGTTTGCATCATGGACAATGGTGTAGGCTTCAAAACAAAAGTGCTGCAAGGAAAGCATATATGAGGGTTCTCTTTGGATGTAAAAAAGTGCAGCGTATTCCCATCACACAACATTTGGGATCTCTAATGTTTATACTGTGGTAAACCCAGTCATTAGACATTTGTCATTTAATTGATCGGTAGCAAGAATGATGTCAACATCAATTTGAAGAGACTGCTGCAGAAAACGGGAGCTGATTTTGTAAGTTTTTGCTTGGTTTTTTGAGTGAACATCTCTGTGCTGCAAAGGTGGAGCCTGAATTCATTGCACCGCTGCCGGGAAGCAAGTTTGAAGGCATTAGGCACAGGCAAGGCTGAGTGAAAAAGTAAGTCACCCCTAAAGCATTTTGTTGTTGTAGCAGTAAATTGTTTGAGAAAACAACCCATTGTTCTGGAGATATTGAGAAAGCAGACGTTAACCCAGTGAATAACTTAAAGCAGTGTGCAAGCTTAAATGTATGGAGAAACCATTCTTTCTAATTATTTTGTTGTATAGTCATAACGCATAGACAACTGCCTATAAATTTCCTTCCCTTTCTTCTTTNNNNAAATTTCCCTCCCTTTTTTTTTTTTTTTTTTTTTTTTTGTTTCTCATTTATTTTCTCTCTCCTTCCTTTTATCTTTGTAATGTATCAGGTAACTAGTAAAGCACTTGGCAATAAAGTTTTCTGGAAAAAAGCCTACTGAAGCAGCGGTATTGCTTAGAATTGCATTAACTAGCGTGCTTTTATTTATTTATTTAATTTATTTTAT
Source organism: Pedionomus torquatus (assembly GCA_013398155.1). Classification (NCBI taxonomy): domain Eukaryota; kingdom Metazoa; phylum Chordata; class Aves; order Charadriiformes; family Pedionomidae; genus Pedionomus; species Pedionomus torquatus. Next base: position 67,092 of record VZRU01001292.1, on the reverse strand, counting down.
TTTGTTAAACCTGCAAATTGACTAAATTCAGCCAATTGTTTTTTTGTTGCTGTTTTTTGTGCCAGCCAAAACCAGTGTCCTTTCATATTTGGAGAAGAGCGTGTCGCTGTTTGCTTGATATCATTCAGCAGTATGTGGCTATTTAACAAACAAACAACAAAATAAGCCAGCAAGCTGTAACCTGAAAATATTATGAAAAGAAGCTAGAGGAAGGGCAACAGCCTGTACTTTTTTAACTTGTGGAGGCAGTGCGAAAGAGAATGCTAATGTAGCTGGTAAAAAAGATGAAGTAAAAATGGAAAAAAAGAGAAAAAGCAGCCACCAGAAATTCTAAAGGAATGGGTAGAGAACAAAAATCAGACCATCAGAGAAAACAACAGATGGCATGTTCATCTTGCTTTAGGCACGCACTCATAAAGTGATCCAAAGCCTCACCAAGTCAATAGGAGGCTCTTCCCAGTCACTAATGGATTTTGGATCTGGCCCTAATGAAGAGGGGGGTATAGGCTAATTGCCTTACTTAGTCTGCTGCTAGAGCTGATAGAGGTAGTTTTATAAAAGCAAACAAGTGAAAAAGTTTTATAAATTCTTCAGCCTTTTGTCTACAGAGTGGAGAGCTCACAGAAACCACAGCAGGCAGAGGCTTTATTCTGTCTTGATCTTGTGTTCCAATCAACAATATCATTATTTCTGCATTTTTCATGTTTCTATGCAAGTATTTTATAACTAGTAAATTTAATAATTTTGTACATGTGCAATGGGGAAAATGCCATGGGGTCATTTAGCACTCATTTCAGCATTTTTCTAGTGTTGTCTATTACCTGTAAAAATACACAGACTAATGCTAGTATAGTAATATAGTAATTATTTTCTCATCTGTATCACCATGACTTGGCTTATTGATCTCCCCCTATTCTAGCTGAATTTGGTGATGGATGTTTCAAAGGTAGTATTTCTGGTTACTGAGAGAATTAAAGCTGGGGATTGTACAATTACAGGAAACTTAATTTATCTATCTGGAGGACATGTCCTAACAACAGATACTAGGTATCCCTGGGTTTTGTAGTTAACAAATTTCTTTCCCAGGTAGTGACTGAAAAAAAAGAAATGGTAATATTTTAGATCTCACTAATAAAGATCTCATAGAAGACCCAAATTTAGCAAAGAATTTAAAATAAAATGTTTTAATTGAGTTTCTGTAGGAAACCAAAGGAACCAGTTTATTGAGCTGAGTTGCAGAGGTAAAAGCCAGAAATGGAGAAGACTTCAAAAGACTTCAGATGAGCTTTGCAGCTCAGTGGGGAAAAAATCTGTAAGGGAGGATCCCGGGCCTTTAATTGGAGGAAAAGATACTTCTAAAATAATATTAAGAGTAGAAAAAAGGGTTGGTTGCTGTCAGAAAGTACATCTGAGAGGTCAGTAATTTAGAGAGAAGTGAGAGATGGCAAAAGTCAAGCTGAAATAAACCTTGTTAAAAAAGTAAAAGGAAATCGATACAGATTTCTTTTCTAAAT
>VZRU01001292.1:44684-60035 GCA_013398155.1 Pedionomus torquatus | reverse complement strand
CCCACACACACACACACTAATTCCAAGCAGATAAACCATCACATATAAGAATTCAGATATTGCAAAATGTCCAGTTTGCAGCTCCCTTGCTTGAACATGTCCCGATTGCTCTGTTAGTGCTAGGAAATTCTGCAGTTTTAGCACACAGCTCGGTGCAGCACCCCACTGTGGGGACACAGCAGTATCAGAGCCCAGAGTGCTCACTGGCAAGGCTGGAAGAGAGAGCGGGGAGGACAGGGAGTAGAGTTAAAACCCACAGTGGCTGATTGATGCAGGGTGAATATTTCATTCTGAATGTTTACATGCAAGGCCCCTCACTACATGAAAGACAATAAGGTGCTGGAATGTGTTCAGAGAAGTGCAACGAACCTGGTGAGGGGTTTGGAGAACAAGTCTTACGAGGAGAGGCCAAAGGAGCTGGGGTTCAGCCTGGAGAAAAGGAGGCTGAGGAGACACCTTATTACTCTCTACAACTCCCTGAAAGGGAGGTTGTAGCAAGATGGGGGTTTCAGTCCCAAGTAACAGGCAATAGGACAAGGGGAAATGGTCAAGTTTTCCCAGGGGAGGTTTAGATTGGATATTAGGAACAATTTCTTCACTGAAAGGGTCATCAAGCATTGGAACAGGCTGCCCAGGGTAGTGGTGGAATTGCCATCCCTGGAGGTAGACATGGTGCTTAGGGACATATTTTAGTGGTGGTTTTGGCAGTGTTAGGTTGATGGTTAGAACTGATGATTGTAGAGGTCCCTTCCAACCTAGACAATTTGATGATTCTTAGATATAACATCCATCATGAGATGGTGTTTGTGAAGAAATTATCTAAAACAGGGTGCTAAGTATTAATAAGAACAATTTGATTATCCTGCCAATTACTGACAGCTTTTTTCACCACTTTTACCAAAACAGAACCACATCATTTTGCTCATCCAACTTCTTCGTTGGCATCACTTGCTGAATAGCAAATCTCCCTGGTTCCTTGTGTTTGCCCATCTGTTTGTACCTCCAGTATCTGGTGCTGCTTCTTACGCTTAGATTGTAAACTTTTAGGTTGTTTGGGATTTGGGTCTGCACAGAACTTAACAGAAAAAGCTACATTTAAAGTAGAGTAGATGTCTGGTTGCATCCCAGCTCCTTTCCTTCCCTGCCCAAAGACCCATTCCATGTGCAGTGATGTTACGGCAAAGGAAAGCAGGACATACAGTTTGACATTATGGATGGATGTAAGAACCTGAATTTAGGCAGTAAGGGACCCCATGCCTTTCCATGCTTACCAATATTGTCCATGTTTCTTGACTTCTAGTACTTGTTGCAGTATATCATATAAGCTGTCATTAAACCAGGAAGGAATGTATGTGCGGCAACAGAATGGGGACCCCTATGAAGCAGAAATGATGATAACAAAGCTGCCCATAGAGAACTGTGTTTACAGACAAAGCCAAGTCCTCCCTCAGAATCAGTTCAGGAGATCAATGTGGTCAATAAGTAATTGAAGAAAAGCCTTTCACTTGCCAATTAGCAATTTCAGATCATGCATATTTTATGAAATTCTAAAAACATTGGTAAACATGCAGCAGCAAGTGTATTAAAATGTGTATTAAAATAATGATGGCTTCAGGGGCAGATGACTTTGGCTGGCATTTAATTATTTTGTTATATAAATATATTGCAAGTTGGTTTTATACAGACAAGCTTTTGTAGGGTTGATTGTGCACTTTCTCTCATTTGCCAACTGTATTCCTAGGTTTGACCCCTACTTCTGTAGAGCAATGGTTTGAACAAAAAGGAGATCCTGGTGTAACAAGCTGAGAAAGACAAGACCATGTCTTGTCCTGAGAGATCTCAGAGATTTCCAAGACGCTTATGTAAAAAAAAATTTCCAAGGGGAAACTTTTTGTAAAACTTTTATCTATGATACCTCCTACAAGAATATTTTCAATTAATTGTATCTGCCATTTTGTTAATCAGAAATATTTTTTCCTCTGATATGACCAGAGAGCAATTTGCTTAGGTAATATTATTTCCCCTTGACCATAAATTACATTCTTCATCCCTCTCAACTTTCTGCCCTCCTGTCAGGAGACAGTCTTCTCCTTACCTTCTGTCCACTCTCACCTCCTTATTTGCTTTATTTCACTTCTCCTCTCCTAGCATGCCTCTATGTTCATAAATGTCCTCTTTGTCCCTCTTTACGTCATCTAATCAGTTGAGCCTTGTGCAACATCTGATTTTCAATGTGATCTACTTTGGTGGAAAAATTCCCTTTGCAGGAAAGAATAAGACTTCTCTCTTGGGGAATTTAATGGATATGGTTTTAAATGTATGTTTATATAAGGAAGTGTAACCACTAGATGTCCAAAGTTAAAAGAAAAAAACATACAGAAATTTTCATTGAATATTTATTAAAACTAAGACTCTAATACTTAGCTTTTTTCTTAGATTCTAGTTTACTTAGCATCATTTCAAGTGCTGATGAACTACACCTGATGTTAGTTTCCCTTAGATTTATGTTTGATTTAATTGTAGAAGGGATGCAGTTTCTTCCATTATTCTGACACTACACGAAAGCTTGAATACATTAAAGTCAATATCAGACAAAATAAGAAACCCAAAAAAGAGTAATCGCAGGACTTGCTAGAGAGAGAAAAGGTAAATATGGTAATGAAAGCTGAAAAATACTCAAGAAAGCAGAAAAATATTTGGTTTGTTTGTTTAAAGGAAATAAGAAGAAAGAATCATGTGGCTGTAGAATTGAAATAGTGATACTGGAGAGGTTAAGCAAAGAGCAAGACTAAGTGGGGTAGAGAAGTGTTACAAAGAAATATGGAACAAATCAATTTACTTTGGAGAAATGGCTAATACCTGGGTTTACTCTAGCAATGGCCAAGGTTTCATTATGCCTGCACCGCTGCTGGTGGCCCACCACTGGGACATGAACAATATTTAGACCTTGTTAGGAGAGGATGTGAGGCTGGGGCACTGCTCCCACACCATCGTCATTTTAGTCAAGGCAATCATCTTCTACCTCAGGTCCTTCATGCTATCCCTCACTGCTGCTCCACCATTCCTCTTGGCTTCTCCATCCTCTCCTGGAAAAACTCATAAAATATAGCAAAAGATCTCACAACCTGCTTTTTAAGCTGTGGAACCAGCGTTTTGGATAAGGGAAACATACAATAATAGGAAAAGTAGCAGTCCTGGGAGAAGAGTGACAGAGAATGTGGTGATATATCCTTTCTCAGCAGCTGGCCTCCACCAGGGTTAGTCCATTGAGTGGCTTCTAAAAGCTGCTCGCCTTTCTGTTAACAAGAAGCTGAGTGAAGAGGAAAGTTTTCTGAAAAGGTAAGCTCTCATGGAACAGTCATAAGTGCACGTGATGTGTTCTTGTGTCAGTTGCACCATCTGGACTTCTTTATATTTTTATTATAGTCACTATGAGTTCTAAACCTTCAGAGGAAAATCATCTTTCTGTTTTCTTGGGTTACTCAGAAGACTGATTTATTCTTCCTCAAGAATATGTGTTTTAACTCCAAGGTATCTGCTAACACAAGAAGAACCTCATGAAAATAGCATCTCTCTCTAGGTATTGCTTAAAGGACAAAGTAAAACACTAAAATCTGAAGTGCTAAATTACTTCTGTAGGTTGTCAGATAAAATTTCTATAAGATTTCAGACACTGAAAAAGAGCTGAAGGGATTAAAAGTGAAATGGAATTTTAGCTTCTAAATAAAATGATAAAAATAAAAAAGACATCCACTACAGGAAAAAAGGCAAGAAAATAATCTGAAAGTGTTCTGAAAGCACACTTAGTAGGATCAAGCTCAGATGAACTAATCTTCTGATTTTCAGTGTTAGAGCTATTAAGCAGGTATCAGTTATTCTGCTATAAAGAAAATAATAAAATAGGTGCAGGCATGATGAGGATGAATCGACTGAGTAAGTCAACACCATAGTCTTTCTAGTTGCTGGGGAGAGGGTAAGAGTGAAGATCTTATTAAGTAAGGGAGACAGATCTGAAGACTAACCTTAAACTGCTCATCAATCCTATCTAATACTGAATTGGTCCTGCTGAGAGAGTAGAGTAGAACGCTGTGTATGTGAAAGATGATATTCAGTGCAGGAGCCTGGTCTGGAATCTTTTAACCTGTGGAAAATCAATATGATTATTCCTGACAGAAGAAGTACATATGCAGTAAATAACTATGAGATTCATTCCTGAATTTGGCATACCTTCAAGCAGTTTCACTGAAGATTCAGCCACAGCTGTGGGAGGTCTCAGAAAATACTACTCAGTTGCTCTCTGCAGTACAGTATTCCCTGGCCAATTTTCCATGAGGGAATACTGTCTGTTAATGATTTAAGAATTCTCATGAGCCTATACACTTCAGACTATCTTCTTTGAAAAGCTGGCTCATTGGATCTTCAGCTAGTGGGCAAGGGAAATATAGCATTAATGCTGAGCGAGTACAACTCAGTAGTTTAAATTAAAAAAAAAAAAAGTTAAAATTAATTTCTTACTTTTGAAAGGGCAGTATTTTGTGACCACTTTAAATAGAGCTGAATTTAATTTTTTTTTTTTTTTACTGGGGAAAGCTGAGAGTGAGGGCTACTTTTTATCTCTTTGTAGTGATTGAGCTTGATATGAAATCTGGAGGAAATCTAATATATTCTCTGGGGTATCATTCTTTGCAATAATTAGAAGTCTAATCATGCTTCCATGTGCTCATATTCTTCCCCTTCAACTTTATTCACCCAACAAAGAAGAATCCCCCTCTCAGTTCAATGCCTTGTTTGGAGAACTTTGCAGTTAAATCAAATGAAACCAAATGTCCATTTTTACATTATTTCATAAGCTGACACAGTAAGTTTACATTTGAAAACTTTTATGAAATATAGTTATGGGAGTCTTGAACAACAGATGGTGGATAAACACTGTGCACTGAAATTTGGTATTCGTAGCACTTGTTCTGTCATTGCTGTGGGTTCACTCTCTGTGGATGACTCACACACAAATATGCACTCACAGATAATGCGGAACAAACTTTGATTTGAAATTGTCTTGCTTTCCTGGCTGTGTTGCCTAAATGCTTCTAGAGAAGCCGTCTGCCTTGCTACTCGGTCTATGCCATGCCTTTGTTGAAAGGAAGATGGTTTTGTTAACTATCAAAATGATTTTCATCTTTGTGCTGGCAGTTAAAAAAAAAAAAAAAATCCTAATAATTAGGGATCATTGTGGGTAGCCAGAGAGAGTGGGAAGACATTAATTCCTTCTTGTAAGTCATTTAAGTTTTACAAAGGCATTTCTTAGTAAAGTGAGAGAGTTGGTTGGTTGCTTGTGTTTGCTCAGTTTTACTGAAGTGCTACTTGTTCATTATTGTTATTGTTAAATTTGACTGGAAAGTAACTTTTTAAAAGTAATTAAAAATGTGTATTGCAGAAACATCTGGGTCTAAATGAAATACTGCTCTGTAAGCATCTTGTCTCAAAATGAATACAGAGCACTTTGGGAGAAACCGTCCCATTCTGTCTTTGGTGCTGGCACATGTGATGGCAATGTAGATTTAAAGATGGGGCATTTGTAAAATCAGGCTTATTAGAAAGGGTCAAGTCAAATATTTTTTACCCCAGTGCTCAAGCATTTAACATGTCTACTGTAACATTGACTTACGTGTAAAGTTTTATCTCTAAAATCTCAGTATTGTGTTGCAGCTTTTTGGCACGTATTGAACAGTTGCTTGAGGCTCAAGTTGAAAGCTTGTCTAATAGAGTCGCATGCAAAACTTTTCATTCACTTTCAAAAGCTTTAGAAATTTCTCTTATATTATTTCAAATCCTCTTATTGTTTTCACATTTGTTGTTTTGATAGCATATTTTGAATTCTGCAGGGAACTTTGTTGTAGCCGCTTGTTAAATTAATTGTAATGCGCGTTGCAGAATACTAGTATGTTTGCAAATGAATTCAGCATTGAGTAACTAGAATGTTTCTGTGTCACTGAGCTGAATTCTTAATGAGAATTAAAATTTAGTCTGTATAACTACATAATTATTAAATAATTTCTCTTTCTGGTTATATATTTCTGTGGCTTAATAGAGTTAAATCATTAAATGCATGGACATCTACTATCTCCTTTGTACTGATTCAAATAGTTATAATTATTTAGAACAGACAAAGCCCATGACATGTTTCTAAATCTTGAATAGGTGGAGGGGACAGGCTAATACTTGCCCATCATCATGTGCTGTTGTCCTCTTGGACTATCTCCATTCTGTAGGAGAGGATGCTTTTAAACCTTGTAAATCCTTACTCATGGAAGTTAGGGCAGGAGGGAAAGATCTGGGGGGGATTCATATGCATCAGGATTCTGTAAGTTGTTACAAGCTGGATTGCAAAACTTCCCACCTAAATTTAGATTTAAAAATAATCAAGAAAAAAGGGTCAAGATATGTTGCACCTCCCTCTCTCCACTCCCCACAAGCCACCTGATATTTCCAAATTTCTCAGCATAGGAACAAATTTTGCCAGAAATTACAGATCTTATTTTACTTTATTAAAATCTTATGTGTACTTGACGTACACCAAAACTATGAATCATTTCAGATATTGTTACAGCAGTGATGTTGCTGCATAAAGAAGGCTGAGATGGCCATTCAAATGGAATGATACATGCGAAACAGGCCCCAGATCCTTCCCTGCTTGTGTATCCCACCACATATGCTTACTGAGAAAACAAATATCTTTTAGTCCTTTTTCCCTTAAGACCAGCCGTGAATAGCCATTTCATTTGTCTGTTTAAAAGCTGTTTGTTTAACTCAATGATAGCTGATTTTATTCAGAAGCTAAATCCTTCCTAAGGTGTCAGCTTTGGTGTACAACAAGAGTGTGTACACCCGAGATATTTTGGCCATTTCTCATATTACAGTCTACATCCCACAGGCTTCCTGTGTCCAACGTGATGTTCCGTGGAGAGATTCTTTGGATTATGTTTATATGTAACCCTCTAGTTTCTTGATTAAAAAATGTCTGTCTAATTTTTACACAGATTTTTTTTTTTTTTCCCCCTGGATAACTTGGGAGATGATGACAAGACTTAGTAAAAGTTAAAAAGTAATTCTATGTGATACTTCCAATTTTTCTTTGATGGTTTTTTTACCTTTCATATACATTTCCTAAGGAGAAGATTACATTGCAATGCCCATGTGTAATTTATTTTCTAGCTTTAGAATTTTAATAAGAAATCTTATTTTGGCTGGAAAATATGGTTGCCCCCTTTAAGGACATTGCTGTTATTAGCAATAAACTTATGAAGTATACTTAAGCATGCAAGATAAAAAATTATGATGCTGAATGGAGTCTGTGCATTTTACAGTGTAAGGGCAGCATACTGTAGGAAGGGTTTGTGCATTAATATGTGTTTGGCTTCAGATGGAGTTGATGCCTGTTATGGGGATGGGGAGATGGTTAATGCTTAAACTGATGATGCCAGGGTTTTGAATACAATCTTAAACCTGAAAAGAGAAAAATAAATATTTAATGTGTATTAATACATTTAATCCTTGTGTTAAATATTTTGGGATAATACATGCTCTCTCTTGCAATCAATTTCCAGAAGGAAGCTTTGGAAAAGTGAGCCAAGGTACCAGTTTTAGTTTTCCTAATTCTTTCTGCCCTTGGCTGTACATCACTTACAGCAGGGTGAGAAGTGGATGTCATATGTTGTATTACAAACTTTTTTTGAGGTTTTTTTTTTGGTGGTTTTTTTTTTTTTCTTTATCACTTCCTCTGCATGCTGGCAGGAAGTTGATATCTTTCACAAGTTTTCTCGGGGGAAGTATGTAAAGTGAAAGGAAAAGGATTCACAATTGCCATAAAAAATACTTATCCAGAGTGTGGGAAAATGGGATTGACATGTCCCCTGTGCTGATGTGTAACAGGGATTTGACAGTGATCAATTTCTAGTGTTGCTGAGGTGTGTCTTTCTCCTGTTGAACCTGTTCCCCCTTGAATATACAATTATATATTCATTAGATCAGAGATAGTGTGCCTGATGATTAAGGCAGTCCTTTGAAATGTAAACCCAGTGGTGCCTGTTCCAGAACAGTAGTTTGGTTCAGGTTTTGCAGCACAGATGAGTTCCTCATCAACGACCTGCTGGTTATTCTGATCTCATTCTCTCTTTCTTGCTTTTTAACACTCTTTCTTACCTCAATTTTCTCTCTCATTGTAGAGCATAAATTGCATTCCAGGGCTAAGAAACTAGTAAATGAAGGTTGATTGCAACTGATAAATGTATGTGAAACATTTTGACTCTCACCAATTTGCATGTTGATGAATTGCAATGCAGAAGTGTCTTTTTTCTGTATGGTATATGTAGAGGGTACGTAGCCTAATTGAAGATGTACTGAACATATTTTAAAAAACAGGTAAAATAGATGCCACCTATCTTGTACAAAAATGTAGAAGAAATAAACAAGAAAATATATGTTTACCTCTTCTCGTTCTCAGAGCTCAATCTATGCTGCTGATGCTATGCACAAGGAGTCTAGGGGTGTTACTCATGAGGATTTTAGGATATCATCAGAGCAATGTTCAGTGCCCTGATTCAAAACCCACTACAATTCCTTAGCTCTGAAGGGCGTGAGAGAATTCTCTCCCTGGAATTAAAAAGTCTTGAAATGGAAACAGTTAATATGCATATTCATGACAAAAATAGAGGGGGGGAAATTTCACTGCTAGGGTTATGTACAGATATTGAGTTTTTCATTTTCCTTTCTACTGAAGTTGCTTCCTTCTCTGAATTTATCCAATACTGTTGTAAGGTGAAGTTAGTGTAAGGGGCCATAGTATCGGGAGCATGCTGCTTATTTTTTCTGTGACTAGTTTATGAGTAAAATTTTAAATCCATTTGCATTGCTGAAGTATAGACAAAGAGTTCTTTTCCCTATCTGAAGGACTATTTCTTCTGGCTTTCAGTTTGTACTGTTACTTTAATGTCTGGGGGGTGAATGTGGAATACATTTCAGGAGCACAGCAGAACTAGATTCATGTTTCTTCATGCTACCAATAACAGGAATTTCAACTTTATTTCTGAGAGGGGCTACTCCTAAAAGGAATCAATAAGGAAAGGTGTCTTTAGTGACAGAAAAGTGACTGCTAATACTAAGAAAACTAAATCTGAAATGTTAGGCATTCAGATAAATGACTGAATTTTCAAAAGCATTTACTTGTAACCTGGATGCTTCTTTTGAAATAGGTACCAATTCTGTCAGACATCAATAGGAATAGTTTGATTCTTCTCATTCCACTCATTAAACTTATTGCTCTACTTAAAAAGGCTTATCTGTGTGTGACCACATCTTGGGCTGTGATCTTTCCATACACAGTCTCAAATCAAATGAAAATGTCTTTGTTGCCTTTGGCTTTTCTTAAAATGTGTGCATTGGTCAACTTCTAGTTTAACTTTCATTTGTTTAGTGTGAATCTTGGCTTAGACTCACTTTCTTCCCCAGCCCGTCTTCCTGCCACCTCCAGGAAGGCAGAACCAGCATCTGTACAGCTGAGGAGGAGAGGATTTTCTTTTTCTCCATGAATCACAAGACCGCTACTCCCTTCCAGTGAATCACTGGCAGCCACCTTTAAAATAATGGTGCTAAACTTGAAAGTTACTATGAAGAAATTTTTAGTATTACTCAATATGATTCAATATGATTCATTATCATGACACATACATGAAGTAGGACATCAGAATTTAGAAGTTCTTCAAATTTTCAAGAAAAAAAATAACACCTTATGTTATATGTTATTATATGAATATGGTTGGGAGTGGTAGTCTTGAACAGAGTGTGCACTTATTTATATATGTGCATGCTCTATTCAGCACACTACCAAACATTTTACAAACATTGATGTAAGTAAAGGAACAGTGAATATTACCTCAACTTATTCTAGAAGGGCAGGAAAATATTCCCCAGGGAATGTTTTTAGCCAACTTTGACAAACAGACGCCTGGTTACAGATTCCTCTTCCCTCCTTCCTCCAAGAAGGACACTTAGAATCATAGAATCATGGAATGGTTAGAGTTGGAAGGGACCTTGAAGGTCATCGCGTTCCAACCCCCCTGCCATGGGCAGGGACACCTCCCACCAGACCAGGTTGCTCAAAGCCCTATCAAGCCTGGCTTTAAATACTTCCAGGGATGGGGCATCCACAACTTCTCTGGGCAACCTGTTCCAGTGCCTCACCACCCTCACAGTTATAACAGAGGAACTTTGAGTTTCTCATGTGATAAAACTGATCTTCAGTTTCAGAGAGTTGTGTGAAAGTACTTCAAGGAACAGGTTTTTCCATGAGTCTCATCTGAATTTCACAGAGACCGTGTCAAGAAAATCTTGGAACAGGAATGTTTGTAGGGACATACCCATGCAAAAAGTTAAAATATTATGTAACTGTAAGATAAAATATTTACTGACCCAACTATTCCTTAGGCTGGCAGCAGATTTTTAAAACTTGTTTTCTATTTGTGACACTGGTATTTCATAGGAGCAGAGAATAATTCAGTTTGGAAGGAATTTGTGGAGGCTGTCTAGTCCAAGCTCCTGCTTTGAGACAGACAGCTTTGAAGCTATGTCAGATTGCTCAGGGTCATAGATAGCCAGGTTTACTAAGAGTAAGAAACAACGTGGACACTGAAATTAAATGTTGCAATAAAATAGGGTCAGTATAAAGTTGGAAAAAATTATGAAATTTAGATGTGCGTCTGTGGAAAAATGAAGAAGAATGAATTGTATTTTATATTATTTATGCTTCCTTGTATTTCTTCTCAATGAAATCTGTAGCTGAGCATCATGGGGCCTGAAAGAAAAGTCTTTAAGTGTTATTCAAAACAAGAAAGTCTTTCAAAAGCCTACTTTAATGTGTATTAAAAGAGAAGGTAACGCTAAACTCTGGGTCTTAGCTCTTAGCCGCTAGAATGCCACAATGATGGCAAGGTAAGAGATGCAAGAGCAAGACTTCTCAGTCGTAGCCTTTAGGATTTGCACTTGAACTTGAAAGCCCTAAGGGACTTTTAGCTCATTAATAGTTTAGCTTTTTCTTCCAGATTACATGCCCTGAAGATCATGATTTTGAATGAGGTGGCAAATTAAGGGTTTTACTGATGCATCTACTTTGATGCGGGACTCAATAAGAGTTGGAAAGAAAAGATTATCAGAATCTTCTAATAGATATAAACATTCCGGAGTTTTAATCTAAATGATTAACCATATGTTTCTCAGTAAAGAAATATAACCCAAGAAATTGTTGGAGTATATGTCAACAATACTCTAAAAAAATTAATCACAAGTTGAGAATAATTTACTGGTTTCATAGTTGTGAATGTGACAAATGGAAAAGAACAGTAGCTTAGACCATAGCTTAGAAATTGGGCTTATTCCAGCACCTTTAATGCTCGAGGAGTCTCAAATTCCCCTAAGTGCTTCACAAAGCGATGCTATAGTGATCTGTCCAAATAAACCCATTTAGACACACAGCAGTTTTTCAACACAAAGGCTTAGAGCTACAAGCTGTTTTAACCAAGGAGTTTCCACGTAGTCTCAAGACACCCACAAGCTTTTCATAGCACTGAATTATCAGCAGAAAGGGATGAGAGGTATCATCCTTTAGAGAGAAACTGAAGTCATCAGTAATTTTCTTCCTTTTAATTGCTAGCACTATGAGGTGAAAACCTGTTGGTTTCCATAGCTTCAATAAAATCAGGTTTCTGTTCCCTAAATCCTCGTATGGAATGTCACTGTCTACTTCTGTCAGAGTCATATCTAAGCATGACTTAATTTCCTCAGTTTTTGTAGATAATTGCATTGTGAGAGCTTCAGTGATGCTCATGTCAAAGTTTTAAAAGTACCCTGTCTCTTAAATAAGTTTTGCTTTTCTTTCAATTCCTGACAGAATTTTACCCTTACTCCTATTCTTCCCCACCCCCCCTTATCCTAGTTACTATTGTCACTTAGTGGGGGCTTTCCTTTCCTTGATCTGACTTTTTTTTCACTTTTGAATGTGTAGTCCTGGGAGTTCAGAAAGATCTCAGGGTCTGGTTGATGAGAAAGCTAGTGCTAGCCTGGAGTGACACAGTATCACAAAGAGGTTTTTTTCAAGTGAAGTGAAACCTTTCATTCCCCAGAAACAGTATTCCCCTCCTCCAAAGAACAGGCATCTGTGTTTTGACGAAAAATTTTGGATGTTTAGTTTTCTCCCATACTACTTTTCAGCTACTGTTTTCTGTGACATTTGTTTGCTTTCATTGTATGTAGCTAACTAAAAGAGGATGCACGTTGCCTAACTTTTCTGTCGGGGACAGAATATGCAAGGTCATGATGTTCCAACGATGCTGGGAAAGACTATCCCGACAGATAAAACAGAAGTAGGACAAGAAACACACTGAAGAAAAAAGTGGTCGTATGTGTCTGTCACAGCTCAGAAGCTGATGATGGTAATGCTCAGTTTTGGGCCCCTCTCTGCAATAAAGACATTGAAATGCTGGAGCATGTCCAGAGAAGGGTAATGAAGCTGGTGAGGGATGTGGAGCATAAGTTTTATTATAAGTTTTTATATTTTTATTATATAAGTTTTTTTCGTGATGATTTTTGTCAGTGTTAGGTTGACTTGATGATCTTAAACGTCCCTTCCAACCGTGATGATTCTGATTAATAGAGAGACAGCAGTGAAAACCAAGCCTGAATAGAGTTCACTTCTGTCCTTTTGCATCAACCTGTGTACAGAGAGAGAACACAGTGGCATTTTTAGAAGAACTTGCTTCAGTTTGGTAGTGCTTTCATTCCTTGCCTACATTTGCGGTCTTACAGTGTTGTGGAGTTTGCATGTCCTGCCAAACGAAAGCCAAAGTTGTGGATCTCTTTGAAATTCTGCTTCTTGAATGCTGTTCTTCATCTGGGCAGAGCTGAGAGAACAATATCCTTGTACAGATATCAAGTAAGAGTACGCATATGAAGCCTTTGTAGTCAAAGCAGTTGTAGTGGTGCGTATTGTGGTTTTGTAATGAATGTGCTCAACCTGATAAGGGCTTGAAAACAACAAATGGCACCAGGAGAGATGAAAAATCTGTACCATATGGAGCATAATATGACTATGGAATCTCAAAACTCTGACTCTGGGGAGTGTGCCAGAATACGTGGGAGAAGTCGGGATTTCATGAATTATGTTACTCTTGAATAGATTTGAAAGTACAAAAGAGTTCAACAGCTCTCTGATAAATATGCAAATGCCTTCGTTCTCTGAATGAGACAGAAATGGGGCTTTGATGTTTAGGCTTTAGAAACTTGAGTTTTGGATAAAATACAGTAGAATAAAAGTACAGTATTAGTATATAGCACACATGCAAATACTTGAAAGTATTGCTGGAATGACATAAATCTAAAGACAGGATGAGATGTGGCAGGGTTAGAAAGGTCTAGTATTAGAGTGGGAGATGGCCAAAGAACCACATACTGTAGGGCAGGAAGCGGTTTGCTTAATTAGCATTTATCACGCTTCTTCAGAACATAAAACCAATGCTAGTTTAAATGCCAGATTGTGAAAGAATTGCGAAGCAGAATTCTGTCTTGTCTTAAAGATCTCAGAGTCTTGAGTAGGTGGGCTTAACAAACAATTGGAGCATGTATCCTGAATTAGACAGAAGCATATTTTAATATGTTTTGCATATTATAAAATCACCTGTTCATTTCAGTGGGATGAAGCAATAATGTGTTAAGCTGTCGCTGGCAGTGTGGTTGTGTGCTGTTGAACTGGGCACTGTTGAGTGATGGGTAAAACACCCCCGCTCTATAAGTGCCGTTAAACCAAGCATGGCTGAGCGACAGGCAGAAAAAGAAATCTGTATTGTGTCACTGTCAGATGAGTAAAGAAGAGTTTTATTTTTTAAGTGAAATGTACTTTGTGGAGAAAAATGTTATTAAAAAAGGTCTGCAGAAGTGCTCAGCGCTCACTGATCTTTCCAGCAACTTCAGATGATCACTCTCTTCTTAGGGCTTGGTATATCTAGAGGTATTTCCTCCATATAACTCTCCTAGGTGCCAAACTAACTTATCTGCTTTAATACAGAGAAAAAGAGAAAGCCTATGAAGGACTGTTTCAGAGCAGCAGCAAATCCTAGTCTGTATCTCCCATGACTGTCAATTAGGGTCAGATTTTTTGATCATTTGTCTCATTTGTAGAGTATATTATTTGATCCACTCTACTAGCCCCACAGCTCTTAATGTTTCTTTTTCCACTGTCTCTTACCAAAAAAATTAGTTCCCTACAGTCTTCTAAACTTGACTCATTCTCAGCTTTAATTTCTCATGCTGTTGAGTAGTTCTTGGAAAAGCCTAATATCATAGAAAAAGGGCGAGTGTGGCTTATGGAAGGAAGTGTAATTTTTTTTTTTTTTTTGTCTTATGGGAGGTGTTGTTTTTTCTCATCTTAAATGAAAGTATCCTAAGGAAAGCCAAAGTTGGTAGCAGCCCTAGCCAGGATGCAGGTACTGCTGTTCCATAAAACTAGTTTTGTGATTAAAAAGGTAGTCTGTGAGAGATTAATTTTGGACATAAGAAAAAATTGGCTGGGTATTCCAGCCAAACTGTTTTGAATATCTTTAGAAAACAAGTATGTTTTTCATATTTCATTTTTTTATAAATTTTCAGAAGTATGAATTCACTTAAACAGGAATGTAAAAATTAAAAATTAGTACAGAGTGATAAAAAACCTTACTAAAATGTATAAAGAATTCAAGTTTCAAATTATGTGTCTCAGTGTATAATTGACTGTTCAAGAAAGGGATGTGTTTTTCCACCCTCTGATATAAACTCAACAGTAGTTTATGAATTTCCTTACAGCAACATTTGCTTACAGGAAGGTTCTGCATTAGACTTGAAAAACACAAAAAAAGTGAATCTCTTTCTTAATGAAGATTACATGATTGCTAAGCCAACATCGCCATCAGACAAGTCTGCATTAATTGCACAGAGTGAGAAAGTACCCTGCCTGCAGGAGCTGAAGCTGAAAAGCTTTAGGATTTTGAACGCATAGCAAGTCTACACTGATTTCAGAGGACACAGCTTACCTTTGTACTGAAGTACTTTGAAACTTTGCATAAACAAGAGAAAACCAGCATTGCTTAGGTTAAAGAAAGGTGAGGGTTTACTGAACCTACAGATCAGTAGTTTAGGGTTCTTAAAATGCTGAAGGAAAATTCACATTGTAAAATTCCACAAACTTTTTAGGGAGTAACAAGTAACATAGTCTGATATAGTCTTGTTAATTTGTAATAATGGAATACAGGAAAAAAAAAAAAAAAAAAAAAAAAA
>VZRU01001292.1:30264-44616 GCA_013398155.1 Pedionomus torquatus | reverse complement strand
CCCAAACCATCTATTTAGGAGTAAGTCAGCTTTCATTTTGTGAGTTTTCTGTTGACTAAACTTGCTCTGGCAAAAAAAATGCAAATTCAGGCAGCAATTCATACTTTAAAGCCGTCTGTAAGAGACATGTGAGAGAAAGACATTCCACAAATTTTGTTACTGAAAGCCAGAGTAGAGGTTGGAAACCTACAGGAAAAAAAAAAAAAACCAAAAAACAAAAAAAAACCACCTTGAGATAAAATTATAAGTATTTTAGGTACACTATTAGTAATAATTACCATAGGCACTGGTTTGTGTTTGCGTTTTCTTTAATACACAAAATTTTACTTCTTGTGAACATCTGGTTTGGCAAATGAAGATTTTCTTTAAAGTCTCAAATTTTATAGGGGAACAGAAGAAGAGGAATTATGACAATTATGACAATGTTACAAATAACAGATTGTGATATTTATTATCCATTTTACCATTTTTCTCCTATCACTTTTGTTCAAGTGTTTGCAGTGCTCTGCAGATGTAGGTTATTACTCCCCCTTCTCTTTTTCCTTTCTCTTCCAAGAAATAAAGCTTTTTGCAACGAAAAAGCAACAAACATGAACTCACAAAGGCAGCGAGGGTCAAGAGTTTTGATTGTCTTTTTTTCACATGGTCTCATGGATGGACTTGAATGCTTCACCCAGAAACACCTGTGAGGTGACCACTCTTCACTTCCCCTGTAATTACTGATAAACAGCATTTTTTTGACCGAGTGGAAGAGTCATCATACGTGTCTGTGATACTGAGGTTGAGTTTAGGTTTTCTGTGAAGCGAAAACAATCTTGTATAATGGGAACTATGTGCTTACTTGGGTGAAGCCCTTGAAAACAGTGGAAAGCTTGACTTGTGTATATTCTATTATTTACATGTTACTATTTATTTACAATTTCCATAGTTCAGCACATTGTCTTCTTTAACATCAATTTACGTTCCTTACCAACTGAGCAAAATGGCTCATGTGAAACTGTAAGTAAAAAAAAACATTATAAACACGAAGATAATTTCAGTAATAGAGGCTGGGAGAGTAGGTGTTGTCACCTGAAAAAGCTTTCAGCCTCTGGAAACTCTTCTGCTATGCAGTTCCTTGTTCTCTCTTGGACTTTTTGCTGACTGATGGACTCTGTGAAACAGGCTTCCTGGTACTCTGCCATGACAGGGTGAGGTTGCAGCAAGAGTTACGGGAATTCTGTGCAATTCACATCTTTTATTTTTTGAACTTAAATGCCAGAGAGCATCAAAATCATGTCACTTCAGAAAATTATCAGAAATTCTTTTAGCAGCACTGAAGTAATTAAGTAACTCAAAAGAAGTCTATGTGAAGCTGATGTCAAACAGAGTTCTGCTGTCACCTCAATGATTAGAACAGAAAAAAAAAAATTAAAACAGGAAACAACCTCTATGTGATTATGGTTTGCTTACTTAGTGTGGAAATCAAAATCAAAATCACTTGGCCCTTACATATTGAAAAACTCAGCCTGCCCTTGATGTGCATTTCTCATCTCATTTCTCTTTGGGCTTATATTCTTCTGTGATTCTGTGACAGACTAAATGACTTTCTGTCTTTCATAATCAAACTCAACTTTAAAGTGAAATGCAGCTCTTGAGCAGAAAAAAAAGAAAAAAAAAGAGACAAAATAAGGAGGAAGTAATTTGTAGAAATGTATCATCTGACGAGGCTGTCATCCATGGAGAGCTGCAGTGTTATGGGAAAATAACTTCAGAAGTTCTGTGTCGATTTCCACGGAAGTCAACACAGAGTTGGAACACTTCTAAGGGTTATTCTCTGACAGAAAAAAAAATGCTACAGCCTGTGAAGACAGTCTGTTATATGGCTGCTCATAGCGGTGTGTAAAAGGAGAAGAACCCATGATGGAAGGCAAAGTAAGAAGGATGGGTCCGATACCCTTTTGGCTACCCAAAACCCTTACCTGCTGGGGATTCTTAGTTTATTTTTGTGATCTTTATGTTGGCAGTTTAAAAAGTCTTGAGGGAAGAGATTCAAACTGGCCAGAACTTGCAAGTTTTTGTGTTTTTTTTCCCTGGCATTCGAACCATCCATCATTCTCACCCTAAGTGTTGTGTTCCAGTGTCAGGAGAAGTTAAACCAGCAGTCAGCTCAAGTGATGCTGTGTCTCTGTTGGAGGTTGTCTCCCCCTCCAGGGCCAGGAGAATTATAAGCAGGCCTCTTTGAGCTATAAAGAACTCAGGTGATCCTTGTGGAAGTGCATAAGAGAAAGGCATAAAGGAAGCTGGCTAGTGTAGCAAACCTTAGGAAGAAGTTGTTACCTTCCCTTTGGAGGAGAAGAGGAGGGAGACCTCTGGGGCTGGACTGGGAGAAATTATTTTGGTAGTTTGACTTCAGTTTCTCTGTTTGAAAAGTAGAGCTGAGCCAAGAAAGAAGTTTGAGCTTGGTGGTAAATCCCTGAGAAATTGAGACATCCAGCATGAGTAGAAGGAAACTGAGGCAACGTTTTTTTAAACCAAACTGGGCATGTTGTACCATGCTAAGCTGTGTGCATGACTGAGGCCTTGCAACCAAAGGCAGGGAAGCTACTAAGAAACTAAACTAACAATTAAAAAAATGCATTCATCCGTCTATTGCTGAGTAATTTTATGCAAATCTTCCCTGTATAGTCAGTAACTAATTATATGAGGCTTTTATAGTTGTAGCAAGTGAGAACTTGGGCAAAGAGCTGGCAATATTCAGGTCAAGGGACAATTTACCTAATATCAATCGAACATAACATTATTTGTCTCTGAACCCTTCTATATTTGGACACGGGAATACTGATCTTTGAGCAATGCCATTAAAGTTAGTAGGTCTGAGATTTGTTCAGAGTTTTTTGTCCCCTACATATGTTTGATGTTTGGGGATTTTGTCTAAATCTCTTCTACTGAAGGGTCCTGAAACTTAGCAGGAAAGTGTTTTGGGGCCTAAATTAAATATGAATCTCAATTAAGAAGTATTAATAGATTATCTCAAAGGAGGAAGACTTCTTTAAAGACTAAAGACTGTTGCTTTACACCTCTTCTCCTCTGCATCAGCTGTTATTAGTTCTTATTAAACATTTATCTGCATTGTCACCAGGCTTCTGAGCTCATTGTTAAATTGCTTTCTAAGCATCCAAGAGAAGTCAGGCTTGGAATAGAAAGAGGGCAGTGAATTAACTTGACAGATTTTTATGGGGAACCACTCCCAAACATAAGAGTCAGTGTTAGAGAGAGCGTGAATGTTCCGCCTTGGAAAATGCAGTGGCTCAGCGATGGTTCAGCTGTTGTTTTGGGCTGAGGGAAGGCAGACATTTTCATTGCTTAACGTGAAATGACAGGGAGACAGAGATACGCCAAGAAAAGCTGTGAAGATAATTAACAGGCTTTTTTTTTTTTTTTTTTTTTCCTTGGGATGGGGACAAAGGAGACACAAAAAGTGAAGGGTGGGGATCTCACCCTTGCAGAAAGATTCGGGAAGTGGTGTCCTAGTAGACAGTACTTAATTGGAACTTGGAGCTACAGCTTGTCAGCTACGATGAGTCTTTAATATAACAACCATATGCAGATGAACCTGCACATGAGTAAGATGGGACAAAGCGTGAGGGAGAGGAGGGATCTGTACATCAGGATTGGAGCTCAGAACTGAAGTACAGTAGCTTTTAACCAAAATGTTCCTATTACATTCCTTTTTTTTGACCTGAGGTTCTTAAAAGGCCGTTTAGCCATTAATGATGGTGGCCATGCTTTTAGCTCTGTTGGCCATGAGCTGAAAGATTTTTCCATGTAGCCATTGCAGACTCTTCAGGAACCACACTGGGGGGAAAAAAAAAAAAGTGTAATAGCACTTATAGCTTTTGCAGTGCAGTTTCTGGTGCAGGAAAGCCTTGCAGGACTATACCTTGCAGCTGAGGCAGCTCTTGTGTGCCAGCTTGTAGATCCTGTTGATCAAGTCAAAGGCTGCCGCCAGAATAATTGCTTGAAATTTTCTTGATACAGAAGTGCCAGTGAGGAGCTCTGCCCTGGTCTTTTAAAAGGTTATTCCTAAGGGGCAGAATCGGAATAGGCTCGCAGTGGAACAGAGGCACGTTTATGGATAAATGTCAGGGGCTAGCACTGATTCCCCCGAGAAGGCTATAGCAGTTTTACCACATCACTGCTTACAGTCAGCAGCGCTATATTTTTTAGCTCTAAAAAGTTAATAGAAAAGACTATGGTAGGAGGAAACGAGTACAGGGAGAGTGTGAAACCTTTTCAGAAATTATTTACTGCTAAGAAATGTAATGAAGTTTATGTGAAGAACTGTAACAGCTAAGCAAACCCCACGTAACAGGCAAGCTTTGATAGTTTTTAAAGCTCTTCAGGCGCACTTGTTTATTGTGATAGAGTTGTTCGTGTTCCCTAACCAACTAAAAATTATGACCAGATTTCTCCTTGCTACCCTGTTCTTCCTCTTTTCCTGGCAGAACTAGGCTTCAGAGATCTGGAAATCCACCTCCATACAGAAAAAGAGATTATTACATGTTTGTTAAATCCCTTTGGAGTTAAGAATAAAGTCAACAATTTTATTTTCCTTTTTAGAGGGCTCTTTTCTTAAAAAATCAAATATTGCTTACTCATACTTTCTAGAAATTTGCCCTTGGTTTTAGTAGTGTTTTACGTCTTTTCTCCCTAAAGTGTCTATATACACACATTTTTTCATTCTTGTGTGTTGGAAGACAATTAATAATGTGACATATAAAGAATCTTAAAATTCTCTTACGAATAGGAAAATATTCTTCTTAACATATTTTAAGAGTGCATGCTGGTATAATGTGCACTGTATAGTTAGGCATGTGTTAAAATATTGGGAAAATAACCTGAATCTGTGATGATCCTGATGATGAAAGGGAGTTTAAATCAAAGATTTATAATGCTGGCCTGGAGATGTTTATTAACTCTACAGAAAATATATACAGAGTGTTTCAGTATCATAATGCTTTCTGTATTACAGAATCTGAGAAGCATTATGATGTGTGTAGTTCTAAATCCTTCTCCTTGGATTATAAATAAATTCAGTACCGCAAATTTATTCACAATTATATGCTGATAGCAGAGCTGCAGATTGCATGTATGTCTCTTGAGTAATGAGAACTGCAGCGCATGTGAATGTAGAATACTGATAACAGAACCGAGACTTTGACATGCTGCAGGCGGGCAACGCGCAGGCTTTCGCACACAAAATGCCTTGCATGCCTGACCCCACTAATTGAAGCACAGTTCTGAAATGCAGAAATGAGATTTTGATTTGAATTAATTAAAAAAAAAAAAAAAAAAAAAGTGGGGATATTCCATTTTTATTAGTAACTCTTCTCACTAGGACTAAACTGGATATCTGTCCACAAGCAGGAATGACAGAAGCAAAACTCCCAGTAAGCTGAGAAGTTGATGAAAAGAGAGAAAAGTAATTTTACTGCAATGTCAATAGTGTTGCATCACTGTAATCAGCCTAAATACGTAATTAGAAAATACTTTGGGATGAGAGTTAAAGGATTGAGTATTGCACTGAGTTTATTCTAAAGAATGGCTATGATAAATGTGAGGTTATATGGAAAAGTGTAATAGCTAATATATGCTTCCAAAAATGGGTTAGAACTGTGGGTTTGAATTTTTTGTGAAAACCAGTGACATAAGTTGCAAGTGTTTGTATGTGTGTACAGGCCTATTTATCTGTCATGAATAGTTAAAGCAAGAAATAGGGTTATTGGGGTTATACACTCAAAATCTATCTTTCAAGTATTTCATTTTAGCAAATCAGTAAGAAGAAAGAAATTATCTTGTTCTGTAGATTTGCATTTTTTAAAGCATTTTTGAGCAATGATCGCTTTTCAACAGAAAATGGTGCACTAAAATATTTCAGAGCTAAATGTTAGTCACTGTTTCTGTTTATAAATGATGATGGTTTTTAAAGTCTTTTTTTCAAAGCTCTGAAGTGTTTTTAGCCTCCAGCTCTCACTGACTTGGATAAATTCATATTGGACTTCAGATGCTAATTTATGTGACTGCTTTTGAAAACAATTAAATTTAGGTCAAATACTATTTCTGTAGAAGCATCCATTAACTCTGCCATTAACTCTGAGAAATCTTTGTGTTCACAGCCTCTGTTCTTTAACTGACAATTATTTTTTTCCAACTGAGTCACCTGCCCTCAAGTGTGGCCTTGCCAAACAAAGTGCTTTCTTTAAGAAGTGATGATACCTTGCTCATACACTGCAAATAAATGCTATAGAAATATAACATCTAGCAATGCCTTTACCTTTTTTTTTTTTTTTTTTTTTTTTCCAGGGGAATTCTGGCCTGGGGTTCAGTATTGCTGGAGGAACAGATAACCCACACATTGGGGATGATCCTGGGATATTCATTACTAAGATTATACCAGGAGGAGCTGCAGCAGAGGATGGAAGACTCAGGTAAAATCTAACTCGTTAAGTATGTTTGCACACAAAATGTATCATTATTATAAATTATTCTCTGGGAGACAAATGCAAACTGGGTTTTTCATTGGGTCAGGGGAAGTAAATGCTAAAGTAGAACTTATTTAAGTGGCTTAAAGCATTTGAATAAGGTTAGTTAAGCCTTGTATAAAGGGGTATTTGCTGATGCCACCTCCATCTTTGTACCAGTCATTTCATTTAGTATAAAAGGCAAGAGGAGAATAGGAGAATGAAGCAGGTATACCAGCATGAAAGTCTCCTCTGCTAGGCCTTTGTATGTTTCTGGCTGAAGAACTAGGCATTGATGTTGTACATTAAGGCTATCAAAATTTCCCGAACTAGAAGAGCCATTGCTAAATAGTCACATCTATTTGTAGATGTTCTCTGTTCCTTTACTGCAGTACAGAGAAGTATGCTTACCTCTGTTTCCGCGGATTTTTTTTTGTGCTGTGAGGATGTGTTGGAAATGGTATATATTCTGAGTCATCTACAGAGTAGTCTATTGCTGCGGCTCCTGAGATGACCACACAGGTCACTTGGAAGTTGTGGTTCTCATATACATGGTAGCACATCTCTTAAACAAGAGGACTCACAGAAGTGCTCGTGCTTCTCTTTCCCTATGGACTGAATGCAGAAGGGCTTCCGTCTATCACAGAGGCTTCCACCCATCTGTCAGACGCAAAGCCTCCTGATGCTCCAAAAAGGCAATTTAGCTGGTAGGACTTGGGATAAAATGCTGAAGTTTTCATGATCTCAGCACTGGAATCTAAGATCTGGGATTTTTTGCCAAAAACAGATGGTCTAAAATTCATGAAATGTGACCAGATGGTAACAATAACTTTTTTGCCAAAGCCTTTTCCTTTAATTCAAAGTTAAAAGTAGGGAAGAGTTGGCCAGTTTTTAGAGCAAGATTTTTAGGCTAGTAATTTGATTTTGGAAATGATTATTACTATGATGGTGATGAGGTGTCATGGTTGTTGGCAGTTCCTGGAGAATTTATGGCCTAAATAAGATTGTAGACAAAAGGAGTAGGAATAATCTCACGTATCTTTATGACTAAAATGCAACTCTCTACCCCTAAGCGAGTCATCTCAGAGTTTCCTAACATTTAGTGAAGAAAAAACTAAGCATTTCTACATTGTGATTCATCTCATCCTAAAGTCAGTGACTAAAATAGAACAGAAGAATCACATCTTAAAATATTTTCTCTGGTGACTCAAATGAGAAGGAATTTCGTCAACTAGTTCAGCTGTAGTGATCTGTGTTGTCAATGTCTGGATTGGACCAGATGAGCTTCAAAATCAGAGCATGAGGAAACAGCGGCATTTGGAAATCATGCTATCAAATTTAACACCAGAAACAGCATAAGGGGCTCTTAAACCTACATCTGCCTTTCTACAAATAATTAAAGAATCCCTTGCAAAAAAAAATAATTTATTTTTAGTAGAGTTTTTAATTACTTTTGGAAGCTTTTCCAATTGAAGCCATTAAGGAGACATAGCCATTGCAGTATTTTCTCATGTTATCATTGTATGATATCAAGTATTTCGTAACTCATTGCTACACTAATTAACTACTGTAAATTTAACTTATGATTAGTTAGTAGTGACTGTGTTTTAGAAGTGTTAGAAATACCTTCTAAACCCACAAAAGATACCATACTAATGCAATTACATGACGCATATTGAGATTAGACCTGGCAAACTTTGTGTTTTGTACTAACAGTTTAGCACAAGTATAGTTATTCCCAAGACTTAGGTAATATTCCAGGAATATTCACTAGCACATTTTAAGTAAAATGTAATAATCACAAAGCTTATATTTGTCATGGTTGTTTTTCCTATTCTTATTTGTAAACATGTTTAACACCAAACTCCTCTCTTGTTAATACTGAGTGTGTGAATGCAATTAGTTCAAACTGGATCTGCGGAAGTTTTTAACTTCAAAGAAAACTGCAAGCGCCTTGAAAAATGTCTCTGAAAGTGCCATTAGGGAATGGGTTGACTTAATCTTGGGGGTTTTATGCTAAATAATAGGAAAATATGGACTTTTTAGCAGAATATCAGATGGTATGAGCTCTTATACAGAGTATCTGGAGTTCTGTATGTTTCTCAGTGCTCAAAGGGTTGGATTTTTTCTGCCTCATTTTCACCGAAGCTCTCCTAAACCTTTGCAGTACATGAGAATTTGCACTGACCCGTCTTTTCCACTCTTGCAGTCAAACATAAGCTGCATACTTACATGATGCTTTAATCTTACAGAACGTTCCTTTTTTAGTATATTCTAGTGAAATAGCAGCCATAATTCAACAGATCTCACCATGATTTCCAAGACAAATGGATTTCCATATAAAAAGTTTGTGGATTTTGGTGGTAAGACTTTATTTTATTTCACAATGTTTTTCCTAGGGGAAGATACCTCCTTTCCTTGTTTGCTGGTAATTGGTTTTCCCTTTGCTACAATGCTGGCAAAGGCAATCTTGTAATTTTTTAGAAACACCTGAAAATTTATGTATCATTGATGCTTTCAACATTCATATGGTATGCCACTGTACAGAAGATCTATCCTGGGGCAGACTCCATTGACTTACATGATTTTACATAACAGTTTATCAGCTAAGGCTGCTGTAAGCATAAAAGTTCAACATGACGCAGTAACCTCTGCCAAGAATAGCAATAGAATATAGGAGAATAGGAGATGGGCACAAAAAACTATACTTTCTGGTGTTTATTTTTGCTTCAGACTCTGCCTGCATATACTCTATATTATACAGTGGTGTGGACTGTTTGAACTACCTTCTCAATCTACCATCTGTTTCAAAATCATAAAAGCCTGTAAAATCGCTTTTACTGAATTTAACATGAAGTCCCTTTGATCTAACTTAGCTGAGTGAAGTTCTTCAAATAGAGAGATTGTGAAAGCAACCTGCAAGAAATGGACTCAATTCTGCAGATACTTGCAAATCTTTTACGTGTATATATGGGTTGACAAGGGGAGGAGTAGGTCAACTGGAACTTCACGTAAATCCAACAAGAGTAAATGCAAACTACTGCACCTGGGGAGGAGTAACTCCCTATTGTAGCAGAGAGCTGGACTTAGCAGGCTAGAAAACAGCTTTGTTGGGAAGGACCTCGAAGTTCCAGGGGGCAATTTATAGTTATAAGTACATAAATATCAGGTATAAATACCTGATGGGAGGGAATGAAGACAAAAGAGGCAGTCTCTTATCAGCAGTACCCAGTGGACAGGGCAAGACATAATGGAAACAAATTATGACATGTCAAATGACACCTGAACATCAGGAAACAATTTTTTACTGTGAGGGTGACTGACTGAGGGTGACTCTGAGCACAGGTTGCTCAGGGTGGTTGTGGAGTCTCCATCTTTGGAGACATTCAAAACCTGAGCAGACGCGTTCCTGGACAACCTGCTCTAGTGAACCTTGCTTCAGTAGGGAGGGTTAATGACGTGATCTCAAGAGGTGCTTTTCCAACCTAAATCCAAGGGTGTCAGAGCACTGGAGCAGGCTGCCTGGGGACGCTGTGGAGTCCCCTTTTTTGGAGACCTTCAAGACCCACCTGGATGCTGCCCTGAGTAATGTGCTCTAGTCAATCCTGCTTTGGCAGGGGAGTTGGACCAGATGATCTCTAGAGGTGTCTTCCAATTCTAATGATTCCATGATTCTGTAAATGATATTGTCATTCTCTGATTTGCACCTTGGTCAACAGTATGCCCCGGCAGCGATGAAGGTCAGCATGGGGGTCACTGGAGATGCACAGAAGAAGGACTAGAGGACTATTTCTATCACATATTGTGATAGAAAAATTCAATTGGGTGTGAGGAAAGAAAAAAAAGAAAACAAAAAACTTTTTAAGGAGGGTAGTAAGGTACTGTCACTGGTGGTTCAGTGAGGTTGTGGGATCTCTGCTTTCACAGGGATCCAGAGTTCATTTGGACAGAGCCCCGAGTCATGTGATTGAACTTTCAAGTTGGCCCTGTTTTGAGCAGGTGTTGGACTAGGTGACCTCTAGATGTCCCTTCCCAACTGAATTGTTCTCTGATTCTGTAGAATATTTTTATATACAAAACCTGTCTGTGAGACTGGAACAAAGGTCATTAAGTTCCTGTTTTGCCGTTAGCAGACAGCAGTACTTTTATTGATGGTAGGTACAATACTTAGTGTGGGTTTGTATCACTTCGTGGCGCATATCTCTACAGCAATACTTAAAGAATAGGAAAGGTTATCAGCCACTTCAGACTCCATTCATTTTAAGAAGATGTTTCTGGGTTAGAAAAACTTCTTGAACATTCAAATATTAATCATACAATCATAGAATATCTTGATTTGGAGGGGACCCATAAGGATCATCAAGTCCAACTCCCTGCTCCTCACAGAGCTACCTAAAACTAAACCATATGACTAAAAGCTCCTTGAAATCTGACAGGCTTGGCGTCCTGACAACTTCTCTGGGAAGCCTGCTCCAGTGACTGATCGCCTTTTCAGTGAAGAGCCTTTTTCTAATGTCCAGTCTGAAATTCCACAGATGCAGTTTCATTCCATTTCCTTGTGTCCTGTCGCTGGTCACCAGAGAGGAGACCAGGACTCTCCCCTCCCATGCTCCTCTTCAGCGAGTAATAACTACTACATTTACATAGTACCCACCCAGAAATGTACTGACTTGTAGAAATAGTATAAGAGCCAATACACTCCACAATTTAGATTTTAGAAGACGGTTTAGCTAAGTACACTGGCACCAACTTCTAATCTTGCAAAACACAGAAAGCTGTGGAATCTTTTATGATGTCCATATCACATACAGAAAATAATTTAATCTATATTACATAATATATAGCAAATCATTTCATGGAATACAAAAGAATTAATTTTGGATGAGATCATTTTAGCTAAATGTGAATATAATGAACTTGGGAGTAACAGAAAATTACTTTTTTTTTTCTGAATGCTGCATACCATCTTTCTTTGAAGCTTTGAGTTTCAAATCAGTGACAGAGAATATAAAACCTCCAGAAGCAGCAATCGTTCCCACTGAGTTGAAGGAGAATTTCTCTCAACAGTTTGATCTGTTAAATCTTTTGATGCATAAAACCTTCTGCTTCTGTCTCACAATTGTCAGTTGTCCATGGGCAAACATCTACTTTTTATTAAAGAAGCTTTGCATTTAGACTTCTTGTACCCTCTGGAAGAAACGAAATTGCAGTAATTCATGGCTCAGCGCCTTTTTTGTTTTATTTGAGTTTGTGTCAGAGAAAAAAATACAGCAGTTGGCTCAGTTGCCAAACTGAGATAGATAAAGCAAAGAACTTCAATATAATATCTATCTCAGCCATTTCTAATATGGACACTTATTGACCATAAGGGAAATTCAAGCTTCTAAAAGGCAAGACACATCTAAAAAATTCATTATATTCTATGAAAATTAGAGCAATCAACTTATGGAACTAGAAACACAGTGTACTGGTATGACTTGATTGGGAAAAAAATATCAATAAAATAATAATGAAAATTATTATTTTATTTATGATTTAATTATTTATTTATGATCAAGTTTAAAAAAGCAGGGACTCCCAAAATATGAGGTAATTTTCAGAAATCATAAACTAAAACTGTTTTGAGTCAAATATAATTCTTTCTGTTTATAGTTTCTCACAGTCCAATTCCCATCTTATAGTGGAGATATTTTTCTCAAACCTCTGTATAAAAAAATGAGTGGATGATTTGAGTTCTTTATCTATTGCTTGCAGAAAATACACTTTTCCTTTTTGTGAAGGCAGGCTTGAAAATATGAATTTTTAAAAGTCTTGAGATCTAAAAAAACCTAAATAAAATAGTCTCAGATAGAAAAAGGGTTAAAAACTTAATTTTTAATCTCATAGTTTTAAGAATCTTACTGAAACTGTGATTAAAAATCAGTAAGCACGTGTGACTGCATATGCATGACTTTATTTGCAGGACTGTGAGATAGATTTGGGCAGCCTTGAGCTTGAACTTCAAGGGTTATTGTTTATTTTGGTATTTGAGCCTGAGCTTTACTCAAGAGGGAATAGGGTTGATGTGAGGGGTGAGTCAAAGGGAAGAAGTGGTTGTGCCGGGAGGCACACTGCCCTGGTGAGCCGCCCAGACCTGTAGCTGTTTCATTCATTCTTTCTTCTAGGAAACTGGTTTCCAGTCTCTTTCCATTTGTGAACCTATAATTTTTTTTTATTTTTCTTTTTTTTTTTTTTTTCCATAGGAGTGTGGATATTTTTAAGGGGAACTTAAACACAATGAGAAATGTAGATTGATTATAAGGTACTTGTAGCAGACTGATCAGAAACAGCACACGCACCCCCAAGCTGTCTGAACACTGTAGGCTTAAAACTACTAAGTCTGTGCAGTGTTTATTTTTCCTTTGTAAATGTGCCTTTCCTGATACTACTCTAATTACTGATTGTCATAAGGTACAGGATTGTGAAACTGCAGCACTTTTAAGGCACGCTGTGTTGTTCTACCATCACCGTAATAGCATCATTGGATTTTTTTTCCCCCCAGCTCTCAAAGTGATTTGGTGTGGGGAAAGGAACATAATACACATGCTAATGGGAGGAGACAAGAACTGAAATAACTTGCCCTCAGTCATCTAGTAAATCAGGGAGAAAGCTTGGGATAGAATAGTGATTCCTTCTCTCCTATTTCTGTGCCTTACAGGCTTCAGTTTAAATGCCTACCAGCAAAGGTTTTAAACAAATTAGATTTGTGTTCCCTTCAGTTATCAACTAACACACTGTGATGTGTCAAAGGATTATAAATTTAGCAAGGCACATGTGGCAAGAGAGCAACTCTAAAGATAAGACTCTTTGTCATGTATATTTTGTTAACAAAAAATAAAACTAAGAAAAATGAATTTAAAGATAAAGATTGTGTTCTGATCAGATTTAAAAAAATATTTCTGTTTCACTGAAGATGAGCCAGAGAGGAAATATTACAATTTCATGCTATTTGGTCAAAGCTTGAAAATTGGAATTAAGAAGCACACAGGTAAAACTATTGTATGTATTTTACCTGAGAAACTAAAAGACAAGAAGAAATGGAGGAGAGAAAACAGAAGCGGGTCCCCACTCAAGAGCTGGTTAAATAAAGGACCCCCTTCTGTCCTTGCCCCAGGGGCTGTGCTGACAGTGCTTTGCCTCTGATGAAAAGTCCAAAGCCTGGATCCCTCCAGCAGCAGCGGGCACACAGGTGTTGCCTGTTGGTATCCGTTTGTAGCTTTAGATTGCTTGAGTTGGGAGAATTGGGAGTGATAACAGGAAAAAAAGAACAAGCCAAACTCGGGGCTTTTTCAGATTAATGTGAAGAGCTGTTCCCAGGAGGGATCATGTTCTTTTCAAGTGTGTCAGGTGTCTCTAATCCAGCTTGGGCAACTGGCTTTATTTCACCATCATTATGTACCAAAACAGAAGTGTGTCTGCTTTGTGATTCACTGTCTAAGTCCCTGTTTGTTAACTTCTGATCTTGTATTAAGCCTATCAGTACCAGGTCTATGTGCCTTGCAATGGCATACAGCTTGTTCAGGATGTTATTATAATTACAGTCCTGCCAAAAAACACTGATTCATATCTGCACTGTTTACAGGCCTCTAACAATGCTATTAGTTCAGTACACAATTTAGTAGTAAGTTAATAAAGAGACATTCACCCCATTAGGCAAAACATGCTTGCTTTGCAGACAGTCATAAATTAGATCATGAATTATTGACTGCTCACTCTGTCCTGGTTTGTGTTAGGAAGGTTGATCTTATTAACTCTGTTTGTCTCTGTATCTGTGTGTATTGGGTTTTTTTGAGCTACAGGGAAAAAAAAA
>VZRU01001292.1:14178-30237 GCA_013398155.1 Pedionomus torquatus | reverse complement strand
AAAAAAAAAAAAAAAAAAAAAAGAATTACCACAGGGGAAGAAAGGCAGGTCACAAAATCAAAATTTGATTTCTATGCATTATTTTTAATGATGAACACTATTTACCATGACTCGAGTTACAAATCATCAATTTATATGTTTTTCATCAATGGAATATGTTACCATGTAATTCTCTTTGTTACCTTCATCACCTCACTTTTCTTCAGCTGAATCTTTCTTTTTTCTCTTTTTTCCTATGTGAAGTTTATATTCCTTATTTGGCATTGTACAACCCCAGTGTGTCCCTGAATTTACTGTAAATCTGCTTTTCCTACTTTGAAAATAATTTGGTGGGCTGTAAAAATTCTCTGATGCGGTGCAAGAAAGGAAAGGGAAATCATGTTTTAGCTGCTGTTTTCTCAGGTAAATGAATTTAATGGGAAGGAAAAGACACTTCTCTGGCTTGTGGTATTTGAAGGTGCTGAATTTTAGCGGCCTCTTTATAGACACCAGTGATGGACGTATTTGTAGAAGTTTTCTTTTGTAATAGAAAGGATTGGTTTCTTCCCCCATAGGTTTCTTAGCTGTTTTCCACTAATTGAAACAGCTGCTTGTGATTAACACTTAAGCAAAGCAATAAGTTATTAGGACTTTTGATACACTGCAGTCATATATTGCCCATTGCATGAGATATTTCATACATTGGTACCGAATTGGTTAACTGGGCTCTCTCTCAACCGTTCCCTTAGTACCCATCCTGCCTGAAATTACTGCAGCAGCAGAACAGCACCATGCAGCCAAATCCAAGTGATTATTTCATCAACATGTTTGCACTGCTATTGCAGTTACAAATTTAAATAGCTCAGTGATAATTTGTCTGGAGTAAGAAGCCTTCTGTGGTTACATACCTTAGAAATCATCAGCTCTCTGTGGAGTCTAGCATTAGTCAAGGAAGAAATATTTCACATCTGTTCCTGTGCTCGACAGGTGTAACCCTCTGGGGTACTGCTAATTTCTTCATCTCTTTCAATTTCCACTGAACCTGAAAAAAAGACTTTGGATGAAAAAGAAACTAACTGAGGCCATCATAAAAAAAAAAAAAAAAAAAAAAAAAAAAAGAAAGAAAAGAAAAGAAAAGAAAAAAAAAGTTTCTTATAACCAGCAAAGATCTGATTCCATAACTTTTAAGAAAAACCTTGGTTAACTTTTTGCTTCTGGCAGCCCAAACCACTAATGCACAGTGAGACAGTCTGTTCGTATGCTGTCAAAACTCTCGGCTGTGGTTTGAATAAACACTTTGGGCTTTCAGGCTTTAGCCAGACGATGTTTCCTGACGGTACCTCATCACTGTTGTCACATTCCTTGCTCTGCTTTTACTGCAAATGTCAGGGCAGGGGTTTTAAATTATACTTCCCCATGACACGTGAGCTTTAATATCGAACTTGCAAGATGTGTGAGTACTTTGTTTGGATGTGGTGCTTACATCATGCCATTCTGTGTGTTACTCTGAATCACATCATTACAAAAAAAAAGCTGCTTTTTCCTTTTTTTTTCTCCTACTCACCTATTTGCACTCTACTCAAAGTTGAAGCTGTGTTAAGTGTGTTGCCTCGTGGTACTGATGCTCTGAAGCTGCTGAAGTTTCTTACTGAACTTGAACTACATGTTTTCTCCTCCGTCGTTTCTTTGTAGTGCTACACCTCTGGTTGGAATTGCTATTCCCAACCAAACCAGAGCGGAAGGGAGGGTTTTCTACTTGTTAGTGCAAGCGCCTGGGAGGCAGGACTGCTTAGTTTTGTTCTCAACTTGCTACGCCTGATCTGTGGCAACACTTTTCTTCTTTTGTGCCGAAGTCTCCCCATTTGTAAAATGGCTACAGTGATCATTATCTTTGCCTCACGGGGGTTGATGAGAAGCTGAAACGAGTTCATATTTGCAAAAGGCTTTGACAGCCACAGATGAAAAGTGCTTGTAAAAAAAACCGAATCTGGAATTGCCTCCTGG
The DNA here is from genome assembly GCA_013398155.1 of Pedionomus torquatus. Taxonomy (NCBI): domain Eukaryota; kingdom Metazoa; phylum Chordata; class Aves; order Charadriiformes; family Pedionomidae; genus Pedionomus; species Pedionomus torquatus. The sequence goes on along the minus strand of VZRU01001292.1, from coordinate 28,254 downwards.
GTTATCTGTTGTAACTGGTTTTCCTGCACAAACCTGAATACGCTTCAGACAGCGCTGGTGTCAGTCGGGTGAATTTTAACCTGGGGTGAGGAAGAACCGCCTAGCGCGGTGTCAGTAGCAGGCAAAGCGTACCTCCGTCCCGAGGAAGAACCTCATCCTTCATCGCCGAGGCCGAGCGGGGGCAGCTGCTTCTCCTCCAGGCTCCGGGCCTCGAAGCCCCCGCATGGCGCTGGAGCCAGCTAAACCGGAGGAGGAAGACTCGGAGGGTAAGTCAGGGCTGCCAAGCCGTCCCTGCCCTCCACCACACCTACAGAGCCTGGCCTGGGGCATCTTCCACTACCTGCAGAGCAACCCCGCAGCTGGGAGGAGCTTTGCAGCTTCCTGATGCCTTCATTCATCTCCGACTTTACAGGGTTTTGTTTTTCTTTCCCCTTTCTTTATCCCAAAGCCTCCCTCCCACAACACCCCACAGCTACCTACACCTCCTCCTTTCTCATTCTTCACCTCTCCGCTGTCCCTCTGGCTTTGAAGGGCAGAGAGGAGCACTCTTTCTGTCAGCAGAAGCTTTTCTTCTGGCCACCATTAGAGGCTGCTGCCTCCGCCAGCTGCCAGAGCCGCCCAGACCGAACGGCCGGCAGAAGCTGGACGCGCTGGGAATTCCAGGGCTCTGGGAATTCCAGCGTCTCGGTGGCTGGTGGGAGTAGTTTCCGAAGGAAAGCACCGTACATGGCAGTGGCGGGAGACGAGACGCAGAGAGACTGAGGATAACTGGGGAGGTAGAGAACGGACGGAGGAATGGAAAAATGTGGTAAGAGCAAAGGATGCCCAAGCTGAGGCCCGAGGTGGAGGAGAGACACAGAGGGAGGAAAAAATGCAGGGTGGGAGAAGCAACTTAATGTTGGGAGGGGGGATAGAAAAAGGAAATAGCAGTTCCTATAGACCTTGCAAAACAGGTTAGTAAAGAAAATTTGACAGAAGTTTGAGAGCCCATTTCAAGGAAGGGTTCTGGAGTGCTTGCAAGCCCCAGGGTCCAGTCCATCCCGCTGCCCACCCCTTGCCTCCCCGCTCCACGCTCTCCCCTGCTCACACCCAACTCTCTGCTTCCACTGCTGTCCCCTCACTGTCCCCAGCTCGCAATCAAAACACCAGCATTTAAACAAAAACATGGGCTCATCAGGTCTACAGGCTGATGGATTGCTAGCCGGGTGTGTGGCCAGCTGTTGCTGACTTTATCTGGCTGAGCTACTGGCCCGAATCGCCTCACGCTTGTGTCTGTCCTGCACTATTTCAAGTCGTTTGGTTTTAGTAAAGTTGCACTCGATTTCCAGTAAGTTAAGGCAGGGACCTCGGGTCTGATAAGAGCAAAATGGTCTTGTGTGGGTGGAGAAGTGTTTTGATCTGTGCTCTGTACTGGTGTATCTGGCAAAGGGAGGGGTTCGTCCCCAGCCCAGCAACTTTACCTTGACATACGTTTGTGTTTCAGGATCCCAAACTCTGCTTGAAGAGGATGTGATTTATGCTGGGGGGAGAGGAGTCTGTCTTATGCAGGGAGCATTTTAAAAGGAATAGTGTGTGAAGTAAAAGATCATAAACTGTTCAGAATTACTATAGGTGTGGCTTACCTTGCAAAAGAGAGTTAATTTGCCTTGAGTTATGCTAGCCAAGCAATAACTAAAGCTTGATGTCACAGAAAATAATATCATTAGAAATGATTTAGAACAGCTCTTCCTCCAAAAGCATTATACAGCGACAGGATGTCAATCTGCTTTGCAGGATGTTTGTGGTGTAAAAGATTACATTCCTCTCACGGATGTATTTGGACTTGACTTTTCTAAAAATTTATGCTTGAGTCTGTCTGTGTGCAAATTGAATAGGTGGTAGCTACTCCTCCCTCAGCCTTGTACAGCTACACCCTGTGAGATGAGCTACCATCAGCTAATAACTACTTCCCATGCTCAGAGTGTGTGGAGGGAGGTGAGGCTCTTCTGGGAGGCATTAAACCAGTGGGGTTTTTGCTTCTCTCCTCACTCTGCATTGGGTTTCTCTCTGAAGCATCCTTAACCTTAAGTGATTTTTTCAGACACAAAAAGAATGGCATTCTTTTGGTAGTGTTGTTGGTGAATCAACCTTCATGTAGGTAGCTGAGATATTTTAACTGCATGTTTGGCTTTTTCCCCTGAGGTGAGGACGTAGAGAATGGTATTTGGAGCTGATGTAGAATTTACCACTGTTTTTAGCTCCTGGATATTATTGACCGTGTTGCATGAGGTCATCATGAGTAAATTATAAGTAATACCAAGTCAATACCATGCAGTGAGCATTCATATTGTTTATGAAACTCCAGCTTTTATATAGCTTCAAATAATAATAATAATAATAAAGTTAAGTTATTGATTTTGAAATTAGCATTAGTTTCCAAATTTTAGTAACACATTCAGTCCTACAGCTAAGAATTGCTTTGGATTGTTGTTATTGGAAATCAATAATATAAAATACAAATGCTTAGAGTATTTGGCAGCGCTATATTTTTGAAAGTTTTCAATATAGGTGGCAATTTATTTCAATTATACAGTTTCTTCATTTTGCTTGTAACTGTTTAAATAAGGTATTTTCTAAGTCTCCCTTGCCTTGAGAGCATTTTTCAATGAAGTGATATCTATACCACTGCACAACAATTCGCTGTCTACAAGTTTCAGGTCTAAATGGACTTCAGAATACTATGCTAAGGCTGAGCAAATGTTTTTTGATACAAGAGGAGCTCCCAATTGCTTTTCAGTAGCAAAGGGAAAAGAGTAAATCAGGGCTTCCTTCATTCATGCAAGTAGTGATAAAAATCACCTTTCAGCTCATCTTTGATGGGAAACAACCATTCACCATCCTTCTGTCTCTGGGCAACACAAGTCCACATCTGCCACAGGAGTCAGACCGTTAAACTGGAGGGGCTGTGAAATCAGTGTATTTTATTCTTTCCTTCCAAAGATGTTTCACTTCCTCAAAGAAAAGAAGGTGTTCACGGGGTCAGAGCAACCTTGCAGTGAGGGTGTTGCTTTGCGAGTCAGGTAGAGGCTGTGGACCAGGGTCTCCTTTCTATGGATATCCTGAGCGCTGCTCAGCAGCAATCTCCCATGCACCTGCAAGAGTTTCTGTTGTTACAATTTCTGTAATATATTTAAAGATTACATCAAGTCGAACCAAGTGGCAGAATATCTTTTAGTCTTGTGAGTGAGGATGCTTTCCTGAATAATGGGAGGTTTTGAGTGCAATTTAAGAAAAGAATTACATTATACAAACTGCAACAGCACCAGTGGTGGAAGCAGAGGTATTAAAGTGTTATTCTAGGAGATGATATTGGATAATAAGACAGCAGATTGCTGCTTTGATTTCTGTTTCCCTCACTGTTGAACCTTTTAGGTTATTTTACTCAATTTTATTTTAATTCAAAGTGTATTAGAATTAAATTTATTTTGGGCTTGACTGGCAAATTTATTCAGGATAAAACAATGCCATTTTTGTCAAGCAAAAACATAATAAAGCCAACTTCAAGCTGAACTGTTTTTTTTTCAGAGTTCAGTTATAAATCTGTAGGTCTTACTGCCAAGAGGCATTCAGATGAGCAGAAAGGTGGGTGGTGGTGTTTCTATCTCTGAAATTAAATTAGTGTTACTGGCACTTCAGCCTTTGGCAGGGCCTTTCTTCTTACAACGAAAAAACCAGTTATGAGAGTTAAGAGATTATGTTCCGTTTCTTAACTATGGAAGTGAAACAGAATGACCAGGGAGCAGTATTTGTTACCTCTTCTAATGAGGGGATTTGGGACATCAAATGAAACCAAGAAGCAGCAGGTTAAAATATCCATGAGGAGATCTGTATTTAACCAGCAGCAAAGCTGTGGCATTCATTTACAGAGAACACTGCTGATGTTAAAAGTCTGCGTGGGTTTTGGCAGTGGTTAAACAAATTTGTGGAAGGGTTATTAAAAGGGGGGAAAGAAAAATAAAGTATCTCTAATTCAGGAAAGTTCAGAGTGGTCAGCAGCTGAAAATGTTTTCTGAGTAAATATTGTGCTAATGCTTGTCCTTTACCATCTGGTAAAGGCCACTGTTGCATAGAATTGGCAGGTTAAATGGACCCCGGGTCTGGATTATGGCTTCACACGGTTGTTATCTTTGTGAGCCACCATCTTACTTCACGTATTTTAGCTCCAATCATCTGTACACTGTGATCTCCCAGGTAATAGGGGAGCGGGGTTTCCTTTAGGCAAAAGACTTGATTTCTGGGTGAGCCACCTGGCCCACAGGAGGAATGTGGTCAGCGAGGTGCACCTGGGTGGCCCTGGTGCAAGCCTGGTTGATGACCATCTTGCCTTGCAGCCCGGTTGTGTCTCTGCAGCAATTCTGCTGCCAAGAGCCAAGGTCTTTGGTTTTAATCTGTGGCAGAGGTTTTTGCACTGCAGGGTTGTGACTGTTCTTTTCGCTTTTCTATTTTTATTCTTGTTGGTAGCCATTAAAAGGCCTCCTCTTGAAATCAAGCACTGCATGGTAGGTTACACAGGAACTCAAGCTTGTGCTAAATGAGCTCAATGTTGCATTAGTATGGCCTTTTACCTGTGGTAGTTGGCTGTAGACATATGGAAAATACTGATCCAGGAGGATTTCCATGCTGGATCTACTCTGTCAGTGTCTGAGCTGACTTGGGTAGCTCTGCACGGGATTTCACTGTGCCAGTTTGATTTAATAGGAGCTGTCTTTGGGGTCAGATTCTCTTGGATTCTAAATATTAGCTTGGTGGGTATTTTCAACCAAGAGGTGTATATAAACATTGCTAAACAAACAGACATCCTGTGATAAAGGCACGCTGCCTAAAAAGATGAAAGAATCTGTTCCGGGTGGCAGAAAGGGTTAATTGAAGGAGAGCCCTGGCCTTGCCCCAGGAAGTTCTCAGAACTAGGCTAGAATGCAGAAATGATCCAAAGTATTTTAAACAACAGATAAACTGCTTTTTAGCCAAGTTTGTGCCTGGAGTGAAGTCTTACAGCTGAGTTTAAGACCTTTAAGGAAGGAAAAAAAAAAACAAAAGGAAAAAAAAAAAAAAAAGAAAAAAAAAGCAAACTCTGATGTGTCCTCTATTGAAACTGTGTGAATAGGAACATATTCGAGCTTCTAAATATATTTTCTTCTAACAGACTAAAGGCTGCAGGGACTTTTCCATTCCTAATTATATAGTGCAGTATGCTGTCTGTTTCTGACTTGCAAAGTCAAAAATAGAAATTAGAGTCATAAATGAAACGTAGAAAGAGGGGTAAAGAGGCACTGCGTGTGATAAGAAGTGGGCCCACTAATATTTTTACTGATAATGTTACCAATCACTTGTGTTTTACATTCAATTACTGTTATGCAGACCCTTTAATATATTGGCATTTCATTAAGATGGTTGTTGTTTTAAAAAAAACTTCCATGAGTAAGTAAAGCAGCTGCAAAGGACAATGAATGTAAATGTCTTCTGACAGTGGCTGTGCTGGTTGTGTCTCAGGTCTCAGCAAGGTCATGTCATTGGCAGGATATGGAAGTACACAGTCATTTCAGGCAATAACACATTCTGAAATTCAGAAGTGTCTTCTGAAATCTGAATTACGCCCTGACAGTTTGGGCTCCAGTCTCCATTCTGGAAGTGAAATAGAACTCAAAGGCCTTGGTAGCTCACCTGTTTGTCTTGCTGCTGTGACCTGAAGCCCTCTGGGATGTGATCTGAAATTTTTTACTGCATTACAGTAGGCATTTTTATGTCCTAACCCATCTCTGGACTCCTGATATACAGAGGAGGAGCTTCCTTTGTCCTTTTGCTTTCTCAGGCAGCCTTCTGGAGGGCAAGGACTAGGACTTTGAGCTGGGGGGTCCTGGATATGGGAATTGGAAAAGCGAACTGAGACCTTGCAAGGATCTGGAGGGAGTGAGCTGGATCCTCCTGCACAGGCTTTTTCTGCTGCTGCTCTGCTTCTTTTTTGTGTTCTGCCATTTAGGCAGGAACACTCTAGAGATTGACTTTAACTTGGAAAGAGTGGTGGCTCTTTCCTATGCCAAAACCACTACAAAAAGTCAAAGGAGACAAGAGTAGACTGTGGGGTAACTAGTGCTATTTCAGGTCACCATCTAGGACCTCATGCTGTGGGCGGAGGCTGCTGGTGGCCTGAGGGACAGAATGGATTTCCAATACATTGTAGCAAGATCTACACATATATTTTAAAACATTCATGAGATTTTTTTTCATTTTTGTCTCTGGGCTGAAAAATCATTCCAGTTGCTGGTAAGAATTGTGAGGAGGCAGAAGGGTGGCACGAGACTTAGACAAGCACACTTGGCTTTTCAGCAAGTCTTCAGCTCCAGCCTTCAGGCCAGCACACCTAAACTGGTTTCCCAGTGCCAGTGGAGAAAGCATCCATCTGGGTGAACTGACGTACAGAAAAGCCATGCAAAGCTTTAGTTCCTGTCATTGCACACACACAAACACACAGCACAACATCTGGGCATGGTGGAAGTGTTGGCCCTTCATGTCTCACTTCTGAAGACGAGTGACAGGGGTGACTGCAGCCGGGAAAGGGCAGGGGACCTGCCTTTGCTGGTTATCTGTTATTTACTCTGAATGTGCCTACAGGCACCACTGAGGATTAGTCCCTCTTTGAGATGAGCCAAGAAGCTGTAGACTCTCCTCTGGAAAGTTTGTTTAGGCTGTAAGCAAGTGACAAAGGAAGTGGGATGCAGGTGGGGTTTTAATCCTCTATTTGAAGATTATGAAAAAAAAAGAAGTGACCTGCTCAAGGTTGCTCAGGAAGAGTTGGGGTGGCACCAGGCCAGCATAGGAAGAATTGGGGTGGCACCAGGCCAGCATTCTGGGGGGAAAGATTATCTCTTTTTCAATTTATTTCCTTGTAAGAGATTACTGCCACTTGCTAAAGAATTCAGAGGATTGAAAGATTTTTTTTTTTTTTCCTCAGCAATACAGCACTGTGTTTGCAGTCCTTATTTACCTTCCAAGGAACCAAAGATGGTTCTGCTCTTGCTAGAAGCATAGGTTAGATTCGATACGTCAAATACTGCCTTCCAGTTAAATACAGTTGGGGTACCATTTTATTGTACCAATATTAGCACATATATTCAAATAAAAATCATTCCTAGGATTGCAGATTTTTATTAAGTTCAGCTCAAATTCTGCTGTATTTTTCATAAATTGTTACACCCCTTCCCTCTGCCCCTCCCCCCAAAATCATAACTTTTATTAAGTTTTATTTCTAGCCAGTAACCAATCAATGAGATATTTGGAATTTCAAAGTGTTAAGTGTTGAGTTTTCAGTTTGGATTGGCTAGTACCTTCATTGGACGTTTTCATAAGCACTAGATCCTCTATACGTTCCAGAAATAGCCAGAAATTTTCTTTTCCTGCTAAGTTTTATCCTTTTATTTTTAAATTGGATGTAGCAGTAGTTTTATACTACTTTACAATGTCAGAAAGGTGCCTGAGGGTATATGTGAATTTGCTACAGAAATTGGATCATGTGTCTAAGGATCATTATACCTAAGGAAATAGTATGCCCTGTGGTACAAACATTGTTTAGTTTTAACTCTATATTCTGTAATTGGAAAGACAGATCTGAAGACTGCTGTAGTAAATTTGAGATCCTTTATTCCAAATTCTCAGTTGCAATTGAAAAAAAATAATATTCTGTTCCTCTTGGAAATAAATTATAGGGGCCAGTACTATTAATTGCATTTTTTTATCCCTATATGCTGTAATGTTTACTTACTAAGGGATATGAATGGGGTGTATAGAATTTTAAAAAAAAAAAAAAAAAGGTAGGGAAGAGAGAAAGAGAGTAAGTCTTCCCTTCCTAATCAATTAGACTGATCACCTATAATCTTGTGTTCCTGCTTAAAGTGCTATGTTCTTGTAATTCTGGAAGAAAGAAAGCATGAAGTCTTTTATAGGGAAATTGGCTAATAAAGATTAGACAGAGCAGGAATGAAGAAAGGAACTGAAAGTTTAGTGCTTCTCTCTCTTTTGTTGTCAACCGGATGCCTCTATACTGATATATAGAGGTATAATATCTACCTGATATATTTTTTAGCTTTGCACTGATTGTCCCTTAATCACAGTATTTTTTACCTTGATTTCTAAGCTTTGACTAAAGAATAAAGTCAATACCAATTTAAGCTTTTCTAAGAAGACAACTTAAAAAAAAAAAAAAAAAAAGGTTAGATTTGCTTAGAAATAGCTATTACTGTTGGGTATTCTGAAAGAGAAATCACAGTAGCTGTATTTGTGAGAAGCATGGCTGTTCCATTAATAGGCTACCAATTAGTCTGGAGATGCCTGCATGATAGTTAAGACCCATGGATTACTGCAGCTTGAAGTGTCATGATATTGTCCCGTGAAGCACAGATCATTCCCTTGTTCTTGAGTCCATAGGTGATTCCAACTAGTTCTTACAGAACTGCAAGTGGGTTAATGTGTCTTGGCAGGACCATTTGTTCTTCTGGGGCTCTTTGCTGCCACATTAGGCTGCTTTGGGTTTCTCTTCAGGGCACCATATTGCACAGAACAAGTGAACAGAGTGATCGTAAACCACTTGTCACCTACTATATTTCTAAGAAGTGCCCAAGGATTGTACTTGTCTTGTTTACTTACAACTTGACTCACACAACTATCAGCTTTTCAAGGATATCTGCACACTTTCTTGAAAACAGTAAACATGAAACTTAGATGAAGGTAGTCAGATAGAGAACAAACTTGTAATAAGTGTCCAAAAAAGGGAATAAAACTAATGAGGGGTCTGGAGAACAAGTCTTCTGAGGAATGGCTGAGGGAGCTAGGGAAAAAGTCTGGAGAAAAGAAGGCAAAAGGGAGACCTTCTTGTTCACTATGACTACCTGAAAGGATGTTGTAGCGAGGTGAGGGTTTGTCTCTTCCCCCAAGTAAAGGCGATAGGACAAGAGGAAATGTCCTCAAGTTGCACCAGAGGAGGTTTAGGTTGGGTATTAGGAAAAATGTCTTCTCTGTAAGGGTTATCAAACACCAGAATAGGCTGCCCAGGGAAGTGGTGGATTTGTCATCCCTGGAGGTATTTAAAATATGGGTAGACATAGTGCTGAGAGACAAGGTTGGTTTTGTCAGTGTTAGGTTGATGGCTGGATGATCTGAAATGTCCATTCTAGTCTAGACAATGCTATGATTCTATGTGTTCTATATCCAGGATCCTTCATATCTGAATTATACTACAAAAGTCTCATAGAATCTATCCGTTTTGTTAAAGTATTTAGATGAACCAGCATGCCATGGGAAGAGCTGCCCAAAACATTTTAACAAAGTTGTTAACTGCATGGGTAACTACATTCCGACTTAAATAAATTTAAGCATATGCATAATGCTAAGTCCCCATTTGAGTACTTAGACTAAAATAGAAGCAGAATTCTCTCAGAAATCAGTCAGAGACTTATATGCTGTGAAAATGAGATATGAAGTCCTTCTTTTTCTAGGGAAACAAGCAACATTGCTTTTAGGCTTATGTTCTATTAAAATATGGTTAGAGCATATTTTCATTCTTTCTTTCTTTTTTGTCCATATGGCACATGCATTCTCCAAATAATTTCTAATTGTTTTTCATTGAAATATGAGTCAATTTCATCAAGAACTCTGTGAACCTGTTGCATCAGCAGATGTTGAGATTATATTGTTAAATCTTAGCAATTAGAGTTCTACATCTTAAGAATAATTTTTAAGAGTTCTTATTACACAGAATTAGAGAAAATAGAATTTCCTGTAGTTTCTTTATTGTTGCTGAAGTCATTAGCTTAGAATATAACAACATGGCTTAGAAGACAACTTCATTTTCTGCTTTTTTTCTCATTAGAACTTTCTGTGATTCCTTAGATGTTTTTGCAATCTTTTACAATCTTAATAACTGTATGAATAGGCCTTACTCAAAGAATCATATGGCATTAAGGTTTACAGGTAGAATAGTAATAATTAAAAAGTGCTGAGCCTGCTAAATAAGTGGTTTAATATTACAAAAAATATATAAATTGGTGTCTTGTGGAAACAAGGAATATCTTCTTGAAACAATTTTCTTGCCCTTGGTATTTTTGGGTTAAATTACTGCAGGTATTGGTGAAACTGGAAGAATCTCTTTTGTTGGACTTGTGTGTTACTCTTGGATAATGAGGTGGATCTTCTCCCTGGCACAGGTCTGAAACTGTGCCTGAAGCTGACTTCTATACATAGTGTGTACCCACCTACAGGAAGATGTTAAGATAAATGGGGAAATAAATTAATGTATCAATGAGAACAAGCTTTTGCCATGTAGTCATCACATGAATATCTCAATGAACGTGGGGAAATCCATTGGAGTGTTGTTTGCAAAAGCAAAATAATTTTGTCCCTTAGTGATAAGACTATGCACTCCATCATCTGAGAGAATTTTCTTAAACTGGATTCACTAAAAGCACCGGGTTCTTACAGTGTAGGAACTGTAAAAATTAAATAGAAGGAAAAAGTATCCCAAGCCCACTGTCACAGACTTTTGTGTTTAGGTAATAACAACTATGCCAAGTGTTGGCCGTGAAAACTTCTGCATAGAAGCAAGGAGAAAAATATGACATCACAGTCTGTGTTCTGAGATTTTGCTTCACCTTTCTTATTTATTCTCTTCTCTTATTTTTTATTTAATAGCAATTTGTTCTTATCTCCCCAATGTTCTGTGTTTCTAAATTTAAAAAAAAAGATTCTGGAGGTTCTAGATTACTAAGAATTAAAGAATCATTTAGACGTTATGGTCCGGCTGTTTTAGAGCTCTGAATATTCTCAAAGAATATTTGTAGACCTCTGCAAGCATCGTGTTCTGTTGATCTAGTACCAGATCAGCATGCCCTCTAAAAAACTGTGTTAAAACCCATGGAACTCTCTAGGCTCATACGTGTGTACACATTTCTATGTGTGTGCATGAATCTTCTTGAATATTGTATTTCCTTTATTTTATGAGAAATAAAAACCTCATGTCTTTCTTTGTGAGGGAGAAAAGAGGCCTACAGGTTTGAAGGAGTATATTGGGGTATCTAGCATTGGATGTGTTTCTCCTGTTATTTCTGCACTGACACTGTATTTCTATACAAACAAAATTCTTTGTATGAATGGCTCTCTATCACTGGATTAGCTTTGTATTTTCTCACTATCATATTCATTCTACACTAGCAGTGTTAATCTGTGTAGGGTTTTATGACGGTAGCCTTACTGTTTCAAAATAGGTAACCATAAAACTCACATTTTTTTTTTGACACTGAGGTGAGATTTCTGTTGGAATGTGAATGTCCTTTTCCAAAGGGTTTTGGTTTTTTGGTAAATGGAGGTGTGTGCCTTACTGATTTTGGCAAGTTAATTCCATGCTGCTTATTAACTTTCTGCAAAAAACAAGAAGCATCACGAGAGTCTTTATGAGAGGTTTTAGGTAGACAGGGTTATCAGTATTCATCAATTCAGGGCACAGAATATATGAAAACACAATAAATGGAACCACCTTTTGTAGTGTTTTTATAATCTTCTCCCATCTTTTCATCTTCATAACCATGCAATGGTTAGAATCCTAGAGTTTGTTCATTAAGCATGATATAGCCAATTTTATTTCAGATATGACAACAATAAGAGTCATAAATTTGACAAGAATCTGATATATAGTTATATTAATAGAAAGAATAGCAGCTTCGACATAATTACTTTATTTCTGAGTGGGAAGCTCTAGCAGGATGTATTCATGATTTATTTAAAAGAATAAAGTGATTTATATTACAGCACATATTAATTTGACAGCCAAACCACACAATTAAGTCTTTGGAAAATTAATATTGCTGGCATTGAAGGAAAGCAGCAAACACAACCATTGAACAAAAATGGGAAACTTTGCGATACTGTGCTTTTTATCAGAAGGGAAATACGAATTTTGTGTCCTTTCCATGTTCGACCAGTTGTCAGGTAAAGGCTGCTATCAGCATTTCCCCTGTAAATGTACTTCCAAAAGCCTTATAACACAGAAAGTCTTTGGTTTCAAATGGTTGTGGTCTTTTTTTCTTGTTTTATTTTTAAGTAAAAACAACAGTACAAGAATGCAACAAGAATCCATCCTAAATTATCAGAGTTCAGATCAACTTGTGGTACAGCTTCAGTCTCCTTTCACGTGTTCAGACTCCTGTGCAATACCCAGCTCGAGTGTTCTTTTGCTATAAAGAGTAACATTTGACAGTTCGTATTTATGTATAGAAACATTGCGGAAATGGGAATATTTTTAGCAACCCCTATTTTCTTCACTGATTGTCCTTTCAGACATGCAGAACACAATCATTTACATATGCCTTTTTCTTCTACACCCAAAATACTTAGAGGCATCTCATAATAAATGTACTTCATAACAACAATAAAGTCTCAATTCATCTGGTTCTTGGGAATTTGCTCTTCTCAGTTACCCTCATTTGAATAGAAAGGATGGCCCAGTAGTTGAGTCATTAGCCTGCTGCTTTGGAGATTCGTTTCAGTGCCGTCAGGGTGTAATTTCCTTTCTAACTTGGACAGATCTGCCAGATAAGGAGAATACTACTCCACCGAACCAGGACATTTTGTTGCCGAATATATATTGATTCTGTCCCTCTGCTCTGCTTTTGTGAGACCCTACCAGGGGTTCCCCTGTGTCCAGCTCTGGAGTCCTCAACAAAGGAAGGACATGGACCTATTGGAACAGTCTACTGGAGGATAATGAAGATGTTCAGAGGGCTGGAGCACCTCTATGAAGGCAGGCTGAGGGAGCTGGAAATGTTCAGCTTGAAGAATAGAAGGCTTCAAGGAGACCTTATTGCACCCTTCTGAAGGGAGCCTACAGGAGAACAGGAGAGGGACTCTTTGTCAGGAAGTGTAGGGATAGGACAAGAGGTTATGATTTTAAACTGGAAGAGGGAAGATTTAGATTAGATATTAGGAATAAATTCTTTCCTGTGTGGATGGTGAGGCACTGGAACAGGTTGCCCAGAGAAGCTGTGGATTCCCCATCCCTGGAAATGTTCAGGGCCAGGCTGGATGGGGCTTTGAGCAACCTGGTCTAGTGGGAGGTTGGGGGTTGGAACTCAATGATCTTTCAGGTTCCTTCCAACTCTAACCATTATATGCTTCTATGGTATTATTTCATTCTCAGAAAATTTAGCCAATGCCCAAAGTGAAAATATCAGGGACTCTTATTAGTATTCTAGGAAAAATGGATACTATGACCCGCACAGGATATCTCAGAGCCTACAGTGTGTGGTGAAAACAAAGAATGAAGTCTACTCAAATTACTTAGCATGAAACATTCACTTTTAAATTGTCTGCTTTTTGTAGGACAGCGTTTTTACTTCGAATGCTTAGACTGGCTCTGACGAAGAAATATGAGAGATTCAGGGGCGTATTTGAACAATAATGGTCTGTCTGTATTAAATTAGAATCACAGAATCATAGAATTGTCTAGGTTGGAAGGGACCTTTCAGATCATTGATTCCATCAACCTAACACTGACAAAAAACACCAGTAAGCCATGTCCATCAGCAACACATCTGCGTGTCTTTTAAATACCTTCAGGAATGGCAATTCCACCACTTGCCTGGGCAGTCTGTTCCAATCCTTGATAACCCTTTCAGTGCAAAATTTTGTCCTGTTATCCAATCTAAATCTCTCCTGGCACAACTTGAGGCCATTTCCTCTAGCAATAAGGTCTCCCCTCAGCCTTCTTTTCTCCAGGCTGAACAAACCCAGATCCCTCAGCCTCTCATAAGACTTGTTCTCAGACCCCTCATCAACTTCATTGCCCTTCTCTGAACCCACTCCAGCACCTTCATGCCTTTCATGTAGTGAGGGACCCAAAACTGGACACAATACTTAAAGATGGGAAATTAAATCAACTAATTTGCCCCAGCTACTCTGCACTTGTGAGACCCCACCTGGAGTACTGTGTCCAGCTCTGGAGTCGTCAACATAGAAAGGACATAGAACTGTTAGAACGGGTCCAGCAGAGGGCCACAA
>VZRU01001292.1:0-13958 GCA_013398155.1 Pedionomus torquatus | reverse complement strand
GATTTCTTTAAGAGCAACTTCAGTAGTAATAGCATGCAGCATTAGTGTAATAACTTGGTTATATGGTTTAGTAAAACTTATTTTAATAAAGTCTGTAAAGGCAAGTTGTTAATTACTTATTTCTATCACTCAATTGGATCCAAACCCAAATGATGAAGGAGGATGGTAGGTGTGGGTGAGTAGGTAGATTTTAGTTTGAATGAGGTATATCTTCTGGAGGAACTAAGTATTCTGTTTTTGTCTCCCTGCTGAAGCAGCATATCACATAAAGTCTGTCATCTGGCAGACTTCCCAGTGAAGTGTTGTTCTTCATTTTACAGCTCTACTGGCAAAATTCTCTTTGGTCCAAGGTAACAGCTGAAGCATTTAGTATTTATGGTTCTTTGTTTTTCTTGTAGGGTCAATGATTGCATCTTGCGAGTGAATGAGGTTGACGTGTCGGAAGTCTCACACAGCAAAGCCGTGGAGGCCCTAAAAGAGGCTGGCTCCATAGTACGATTGTATGTCCGTCGAAGGAGACCTATTCTGGAGACCGTGGTAGAGATCAAGTTGTTCAAGGGACCTAAAGGTAATATGAAAATGAAAAGATATCCATTTTAAACTTGATGTTTGAACTCTGATTTTTGGCATCTGATTTTGTTGGTTCGTTAACTGGTTGACCCGTCAAATACTGAAATGCATTTTATTTAGGCCGGTAGAACATGAATACATGGTTGCATGTCTCTTCCTGAACTATAAAGGTATTCAGGGAGTCGTGGTTTGTTTCACTTGATGTTTACTTCAGAGAAGACTCATTAACTCCTGAAGAAATGCAAGATGCAGAGATATTATGCTTTACATTGGCAGCACACATGCTTCCTCTAAAGTTCCTGTTTTGAGACCTTTGACTTTTATTTAAGATGCTGTTGAATGCAGAAGGTCGGAATTCTGCCTTTGTTCAGAAGAATTTATCATTATCCAAGTTATCCTTTCTACTTTCATGTTGATCTTTGGAAAAAGTGACAAGAATATTAATTTATCCAGATACACATAATTTTATTTATCCTCTAGCAAAGTTACATGGAAGTCTAGCATGAAACCTTAACTAGTCTAAGTCAGCTTTGTCACTTCCAGCAGAACCTTCTGGTTGCAGAAAAAAACCCAAATTCCTTTCTAGCAGCATTAGAACAAATTATGTTTATTAGATTTTACCTTTACTTTTACAGAAAGGTTTTTATTTGCAGAAGTGTTATTTTTAATAGAGTGTGTTTCATTGCTTTTCCTGCCTGAAATTTCCCTCCGAATATCTTAATTTTTTTCAGAACAAATTTATTGGTAAAGAAAATGGATATTTTCACACTACATGCAAATAGAACAAACATAATTAAGTCTTCAGTTAATGGTATATAGATGAAATGAAGAAATTTGCATGTCTCTTAATATATGCCATGCACATGAGAATATTCTACCTCTTCAATCTACAGGGAATAACCTGTAGCTTTTTCAGTGGTTTCCCTTACATTTCATCTCTGTGAATATTACACTGTGCTTCTACATAGGTTTTTATATCCATAATTGAGCATATTTATTTCTAAATCACACGGAATTTTTGACATTATCCATTCATAACAAGCAAAGTTAGCAAACAGTTTTCAATATTGCACTGTGCCTCTTCTATGTATAACATGGTTATTTGACACAGCAGTGAATTCATCATCCTCTGCTCTTTGCAAACAGTAATATATATTTAAACATTTTCTAAGGGTAAACCCCCCAAAGTCTGGATTCTTATGGTCAATTACAATGCTAAATTGACTTTCTAATAGAAAAGCATCTCTAATGAGATTTCGTACGTGTATGAACTCAGAATAGTAGTGCAGGCAGCAGTGTTTTTAAAGCTTTGGAATTAAACTAAGTGTGTGATATGATAGTCATTTTGAGTAACCTAAGGCTAAAGAAACTAAAATTAACATATCCTTTCAGGTTGTGATGAAACAGTAAAAATTATTCACCATGACCAAATTTTTGCTGTGTTGTGGAAACACAAGAGAGGCAATCATTATCTAATAATGTTTTTGCACCGTGTTTGTTTTTGATTGTATGCCTGAAACTATTTATTTTTACATTTATTTTCACATTTATTTTCATAAAAGAGAGTGGATACCAGAAAGGTGCCTTTTATGACATACTAAAAAAGCTTTGCTACTTAGTGCTGCAAACATCAGGTTTGGAGCTATACTCTTTATGAAGTTTCCTACAGATATGGGTTATAAATACTTGAAATTTATTCTTAAACTGAGTAATTTTTTTTAAATTTGCACTTCAATATTATAGAAATAAGTTAACTGGAAATTTGGATGAATAAAAAGTTGATGGGCTAGTTCTTTGCAAAAGGCGGGGTTTTCAAATTTACAATTTGAGCTCTGAGGAAACCTACCCTTGTATGCTTTGCTTTGCTGTGCTATGCCATCCTGTGCTATTTTTCACAGATGAAAAGAGCATTCATTCACAGAGGAATGAAGGAAAAAGGTCACAGATTGGTTGGAAGTCTTATCAGTACTAATTATAGTATTGTAGCAGTTGTCCTTTGGATTTTTTTAAATTTTTTCCATGAAAAATAAACTATCTATTGAGAGGTATTGAACTCATGGCAGATATTGAGAGGAAAACCTGTGAAACTTGGCTGTAGGTTTCATTGCTAGTCACTTGTGTGATGCTTATCTACTCATATTTCAAAGGACTTATCTGTGAGCTGCTCTTTCACGCCATTTATATATATATATATGGTATATATATGTATATACACGACTGTGTATTTATATACACAGTGTTTCTTGCTTCTCAGAGTGAAATTGGGAAGGTTTAGTGTCCAGAGCAGGACCTGAAAATCAGCACGTTACTTCCCACACCACTCCTTCCTTCTTGGTCACAAAGTGAATAAAGAAAAGGGAATCTGGTTCTTGAACTGGTTCTTAAACAAGAAAGCTGTTCTATACAAAACTTGAAGTAGCAAGTATATTTTCAGTTGCTTCTTTCCCTGTCTGTCTCTGTCAGGATATCTCTCAGTGTACACTCAGATCATTCCTCACTGTGACGAGAATTTAACCACATGAAAGTAAGCTTTAGCTTCCGTAATACCCTGTAAGCTCAGAGATCACTGGTTTGCCTGTGTGTGTGTACTAGATCGTATCTTTCAGCACTTGAAGGTGATAAGGAAGGAAATTTGCAAGGCTTTTTATAGAATATTCTTTTAATTTCAACTAAGGTATTGAAGAGGATAACTTTTATAACCTATGAGTCCATAAAGGTTAGATTTTTTTGCAAGTGGATGTTAATCTTTCTAGGTAGCATCCACCATATGAAAGACATAGGTTAATTTTGCAAATCTGTTTTGAACATTAGAAGTTAAATGTTCTGTAGCATTCTGTAGCAATGGCTTTGTGCATAAGGCAGAGAAAAGTGGTCCTTTACGAATGCAGATGCCCTTTACAAAAGCACCATATGTGCTGAAAGGCCATGCATACCTCTTTTTGGGAAAAGAGGTAGACAAAGACACAAATGAGTTGTGTAATAGAAAATCAAGGTTTCAAATAGAACTGCACCTGTGTAGACATTTGAAGCTGTGCATCCAACAGTTTGCCACACCTGATAGATAATATTGGCTGATGTCTGTAATCTGTGCCTTGAAGGTAGTTGCTAACTGTGATCATTGCAGGGTCTTCTTTTTTTTTTCAGAAGACTGTCTTTTGTATGTCTCTTATATGCCTCTCCAATCAAATGTACAATTTCAGTAAGTCGCTGTTTGGCTTTGTGTGGCATTTAGTAGTAAACAGGAGGTGTTTTATTTCCATCACTCTCCAGACACTGCAGGTTTTAGCAGCCAGAGTCTTTGCGGAAGCTGAGGGCTGTAACAGAGGGAGAATATACAATAGAGCTTTTTTATTGAAAATCAATAGGATTTAGATGCTACTGAAAATCCTGTTCTTAAGTAATATGCTTTTCTTGCTCTGCGTTGAAACATAACAAGACTAACGGTAATGAGAATAGATTGTGTGCACTGCAGTATTTGTTCCCGGAAAACAAACATGTAGACATTCAAAACAAAGCAATTTAATAGTGGCATTTGGCTTTATCATATAATCTCTCTATTAGCTTCCTATAAGATCCTGCAAAGTGCTCTGTATGAGTAGTGAATTACAAACTTCAGTCACTATTCTGAGGTTAGTGTTCAAACCCGTTTGACTGCATTTGACCAGGGGATTTTAAACAAAAGGAATTCCACTGGCCTCTAGGTTTTTTCACAATGTCCTATCACACTGCAGATCTACTTTTTACTAAAACCAGAAGTATTGAGTAGTATGCTTGATGCAAGATTAGTTATAGAAATTACACTTGATATTTTAAAATTTCATTTCCAAAAGAATCAGCTGGCAAAATGGATTTCTGACACTGTAGGAAATTTTTAGCAGTCAGAAACTTAGTTAAACAAACAGAGGTTTTGTAATATTTTATGTACCAATACCTAACTGATAATTTAAGCTCTGAAATGCAGAAAATGATGATTCCAGTAACTACAGCAGCATTGGATCACATAAGAAACTTCTGACCTCAGTGCTATAGGAAAAGTGGCATCAAAAAAGACATCACAACTGCAGAAATGAAGATTAGGGTATGTAAAGCAGAACAGCTGAGTACCAGGAAATGTGAGGGCAGAAATGGCAGACTTTAAAGCACCCAAAAAAAGGAGCTATAGAGAGGAGAGCTGATTTCTCCACCTGGATACTCTTGTGGTCTGAGTATAAAATCATAGAGATCCAGGATTAGTTCCCCACACCCTTCATGATAATTGAATAGTAACTCTCTTTCCAGTGTTTCCAGTGGTGGCTAGAGCTGCCCTGTTCACTGTATTTTTACACTGAAAGGCTCTGGACACATCAGTGTTGTGTCTCTTTTCTTTTGTTTGTAACTATATGTTTTTCTCATTCCTTGTAAATACAGCCAGTGATACATTTTGATCAGGTTTACTTTACCCAGCTTTGGGCACTTAACAGAAGATATTTGGGGGCACTTACTCCTCTGCTCTTTCCTGCTCTCTAGAATTAGGGCCATATTAGGATTTTTCCTTTAATCCGTTTAGAGTGTTATTATGCTTTGGGACTGTAACTTAGAAATTAATGCATCTGTTAAGCACTGCTAAGCCCAATTTCGTATCTTCTCTGTATGGCAATCCTCCGTATCTAAATTTTCATCTTAATCAGCAAAGAGTAAGGTCCTAAACTGAAAAACTCAATAAAATACTTAAAAATAAGTTGTGATGAATACAAAGGGCATAATACACATGTATTCTTAGAATTATTTATATCCATCTAAATGTTAGATGAAGTCATTGTGCGTAACCAGTTCCAGAGTTTCCATTTCATTGTTTTCTGTGCTGGCCTGAAGCGACTGTGCAGCACGTGGTAAATTTCCTTTTCACATAACTATTTGTTTTATTCTTGATGATACTGAATAAAGTTGCAGTGTAGTAATGAAGCTTTCTTACTGTACTAAGAAAAGAATCAATATGTTTTAAGTAGCATATTTTTAACTCATTGATTTATGGAAGTTTCTTGAGAAGACGCAGAGATTTTCACCATCAATATAAGGTATGATTTCACTGTAAATTTACTTTGAATTGCCACGGAAATGCTCTACACTGTATTACCATACTTCTGGCTCATAGAAGTTGGCATATTTTAGTGTGGTTTGATGGCTTTACTGGAAAAATCTTGTGTTCTGTCACATAGATAGCATCCCGGCTTGCAGTGACAACTGAAATAGTAAAAAAAACCCCATTAGAATTATGTGTATTTTAAAATGTCTGCTAAAAAATGAAGAACAGTGGAGTAAAGGATTTTTAATTTCTACAAGTGCTGCTCCCAGTAAGGAAAACAGAAATCTTACCACTTTTTTTCTAGTAAAGTAAAAGGCTACCTTTTTATCTTGGGTAATAGCTACAACACTTAAAATGAAAGACAAAGCTTTTGCAAACAGAGAACAGCAATTATTTCTTTCCCAATTTCGGAAAACACTGAGAGCTCTCAGGTCTAGCTGTTTGAGAACTAATTGCAAATGCTTGCTTCAGACTGTTGATGATACATATTTTCTAATTAATATAACTATCACTTCTGCTAATATACTGCCCTATTTTTTCTAATTTAAGGGAGACTAAATACCACATAACAAACTTTAGCACTCGTGGAGAGAGGATTTTATGGCAAGTTAGTTTGTCAATTTATGTTCACTTGAAACATTTCATAAAAAATGTTAAAAATATTTTTTATTTCATGCTAAGAAATGTTTTTATAGTTCTGAAATGTTTTCAACAAATTTTTTTTTTATTATACTTTGACCAGAACTTTAAACCTTTTCTTATGGTCTTTTAAGAATTTCAATTTCATGATCTCTTCAGCTGTGAATTTATTTCTGTACTGTTAGCTTTTTTGTGATTCCTGATCTAAAACAGAGCAAAATGGGACAACTTAAAAAACAGACCTGCAGAAAAATGAGGAAGCAAGCAGACCTTCCCAAACCTAGATTTAACAGACTATTTAGGTTCTCAACTCTAATTTAAGCGCTTCACTTTCTATTACTGTAACACACTATCACTTACTACAGGTATAAATAGGAAACCACCACAACTGGAACTAAAATACAATTATTTGTGAAATGTCTTTGCTTGAAGGGACTTGCATTTGATCCAATTAGCAAAAACTGTTCTGTCAAGCGCTAATACATAATTTTCCAATTTTAAGATAGTGATTCAAACCTGTTTATAAGTGATTCAAAATTGTTTATAAGTTAATGTCACTAAAAGGCATGACTTCCCTGCAGGCTAGGATTCTCTAATGTAAGAATACGTGAGTATCTGTGTAGTTCATCACATGAAAATTGTATTCTCTTGAAACACATAAAATTAGAAAGCTTTGTGAAAGTGCTATAAAAGCCTCTGTTGTCAAAAAGAGTTTGATGTATTAGTGTTGCCAGTGCCTGACGGAGAAAAAGTGGGAGGTTATATCTGCACTTGCATATTTCACAGACTGAGGATCTTCTTCTTTAATTTAAGTGATGATATCTCCGTACAGCTGCTATTATCATATTCTGCTTTATGGCACAAATAAAATATTACACATATAATCTGCCTTTGGTCACTACAGACCTGCCACCTCATTTGTATAAATTACTATGTATGAAATATCTCTTAAAACCATTCATTCTGTAGCCTGGTTCCTTCCATTCCTGAAGAAAAGTAGTGCTTATTTATCTTCATCTCACAGGATAGTTATTGTTATTAGAGTGGCACTTCAGTTCTGGTATTTCAGGTTTTAGCTATCTTCTTTTTGTCTTCAATGGAGAAAGTAAGTCAATCTGTCTTGTTTTTTGTTACAATTGCAGTTAAATGGCAGGAGATGGTGGTATCAAGTTCTTGTCACGTCAGACCAAATTCAACCATCTTTGGATCTAAGTAGTCATTTGATAAAGTAATGATTTTCAAGGATAATTTCAAATGGAATTCAAAAGCCATTTGTTTCATTGGGGTTTCACCTAAAACTAAGGCTACTCTATGAGCTGCAGGATATCACTTGTTTAAAGTCTTAACATTTTCTTGAAAATTCCGACTTCCCTCTTTTTCACTTCACTGTCATTTTCTATTGGCAATAAAAGAATAAACAAAACGACTTGGAAGATAGTGCAGCAATTTTATATGCATATATTTTGTTTGTTTTATTTTTCCCTCAAAACCATTCAGTTCTCAAGAACTCTCCAAGCAGTTCTAAGAATCCCGGGTTAATATGCAAAGCGAACATTTAATCTCACAGTGGATTGAAAGTATCAGTTTTCCAGAAATCATTCACAAAGAGTGAGGTTTCTACTAAAATGAACGGTACTTTCTGCAACTCCATCATGCTAACTGTTTCTGAAGTAGTGCAATTTCGAAGTGCAGTGCTGTATTTTAATAGCCAATTGAGAGGCTATAAAAATTCCAGCACTGCGCGTTAAGATCATTACTAAATTGCTTCAGCAATACTTACTGATGAGGCAGCTTCAGCAGAACACGATTCATCTTAATGAGCTGTGGCTGCAATCGAGCGAAAGCAGCAATACAGGGAAGGAAAGACGTGCAGGTAGGCTTGGATGCCAAAAAGCTTAACATTTTGTTTCCGCAGAAAGTAGGCTTTTCTTGACTTCTCTTTGTCTTCAGTGGAGAAATAAAGTGAATCTTTCACCTTGTTTGTTACAATTGCAGGTAAATGGCAGAACGTGGCGGTATGAATTGTTGTCATGTCACACCAAATTCATAGAATCATAGAATCATGGAATGGTTAAAGTTGGAAGGGACCTTGAAGATCATCAAGTTCCAATGTTCCACCTCCCACCAGACCACTTTGCTCAAAGCCCCATCCAGCCTGCCCTTAAATACTTCCAGGAATGGGGCATCCACAGCTTCCCTGGGCAACCTGTTCCAGCACCTCACCACCCTCACAGCAAAAAATTTCTTCCTAATATCCAGTCTAAATCTCCCCACTTCCATTTTAAAACCATTACCCCTTGTCCTATCACTACACTTCCTGACAAAGAGTCCCTCTCCTGGAGCTCCCTTCAGATACTGGAAGGCTGCTCTAAGGTCTCCCTGGAGCCTTCTCTTCTCCAGGCTGAACAGCCCCAGCTCTCTCAGCCTGTCCTCATAGGAGAGGTGCTACATCCCTCTGATCATCAATTCAACCATCTTTGGAGCTAGGCAGACCATTGACAAAATTTGCAATCGACAAAATCTTCCATGTCTGTCCTTTCTGAATTGGGTAGGAATTTTGGTTTATTATCCAGTTGCCTAGATAGGTTCATCAGCTTTGAATAGAGACAGCACGTGGGATGTTGTAGCAGTGTGACCTTGTTTTTTATCATCCTCTGTCATAAGACATCTATACTTTTGCTGCGGTCAAAGCTGATTCTATGGCTTTTGCTGGGAGTCAAGAACAGTAAGCATGACTTACTAGATTCCCCCTGATACTATTCTGGTCGCCTTGGCAACTCTGTAACCTCACACTGGCAGTTTGAGGGGAGGAAGGTGTTTTCTTTTCTTTGACTACTTCCTTTACCCATATAGAAAGGGCTTTTAATTTCTGTGATCAGCTTTTGGGTAAGGAAGGGGATGTATGTCCAAGTTGGCCCATAAGGATTACTTCTTACCGGGTGAGAATAAACCAGACCATTTTAAAAATTCTGTGTTTGATTTATCCCATCCTTGTGGAAATGCTTCAAAGGACGTGGCTTACTAAATGGATTTCCCAGCTACCGACTGATCTCTGGGGCGCTGCTGAAAAATTTCTTGCAACATCTTTTGTCTCAGGCTTGTATGGAAAACTGTGGTGCCTGCGCTTTGGGATGCTATTTGACATTGCTGTCTTTTGCTCTGTGTCACTTTTAAAAATCCCAAGGACTCGTCTCTGCCACTAAGTGCCTTTTTTTTGTTCTTTTTTTCTATCCATGACAAGTGTTACACAAATTCCCAGTGAATCTTGGCTAACTTCTTTCCCAATTGCCCTACTGAAATTACATAGGCTTCATAATATTGTAATTATAGCATGCCTTTGTACTCCTTTTTTTTTTCTTTAGATTCTAAATTTCTGGGTCAGGGAATAGTTTCATCATTTCCTTTCCCATTATAGAGTGCTGTGTGAGAGTTAAAAGGGGAGTTACAGAAGTTCCCTTTCATTATGTTTGCCGTTGCTGTTTTCATCAGGCCAACATGAGAAAGGGAGGAGATGCAGCAGACAGTGCAGCAGAGTGTTAATTGGCTCATCAGTATTTCCAGATACACAATAAATCAAAAGATGAGGAAGGAGAATGGTGTCATTTGCTAAACTACTGGGCTGGGTGTGGAAAGAAGTCCTCCTGTGGGCAGGAGGCCAGTATCTCTTTTCTGTTTTCTTAGTGGAGGAGTGAGAACTCTCTGGGGAGTGGCAGTTTTCCTTGCCTTTTATTTCAGCACCTATATGTTCTTTTGTTTAAATTCCTCAGGTTAGTTTTAGAGAATGATCGTGCTTGATCTTCCCTCACTTTAATAAATAAACAATTATATGACAGCAGCTGCTGTGAGCCTGATGTGACATCCTGATGCAACAGAAGATATATTAAGGCTTTAGTGTCCTATGTGGAGTACATTCACTGACACGACATCTGTCACTTGCAACTAAGTCTTAAAATCCTTTTATTTGCTTCTTTGCAGAGCTTCATAAAGCCAAATGTGCAAATTAACCAGGTGAAATTACAGAGCAGTGATTTCATCCTTTATTGTTCAGTTAATTATCTATGTAGCAAGTTCTGTCGTCTTGATAGTTTTTTAGATGTCCAGATCTTTCTTAAGAAATCTGCTGTCTGGAAGACAACATGCATCAGCAAAATATTGTAGTGCCATGAAAGCACCTTTAAAAGAATACATTGTATTGAATTAATTTTTTATATCTTGGGGACCTGTAGCTATTCATTTTTCTTATGTTCTTGTCTCTTTTTTATTCTGTAATCCTAAGCACGGGCAGACAGTGTTTTAAGTCTTCTGAGAAAGGCATTAGAGATTCTGATCATGGTGGAGTGACAAAGCTGGGTGAAGCTTTAAAGATTCAAGTGATCTGGTAAATAAAATAACAGTGTGAAGCTTATTTAAAAAAAAAATAATTCTATATTGTTAATAATATTCTTTTGTTTCCACTAGCTGAAAAAAGGAAGAAGTTACATTAAGGCATCTCTGAACATCTGAAGGGAATAGCTGCCTTAGTCAGAAGCCAGACACCAAAGTGATAATTGCAAATAATCATTCATCCAACTATTTCCAATACTGTATTATAGTCCTTTCCGCATATTTGTTATTCTCACTTTGCTTTTAGTATTTCAAAGTCTGGCTAAAACTGCAGTTAGCCTTAATGAAAACAAAACAGGGAATGCAACTTGGGCTATTTTTAGGTTGCCTAGCTAAAATGTGATAACCAGATCTCAACACTTGGCATAAAAGAAATTTCCCTATAGTATTGTAGCTTTAATTTAATATTTGTAATTTTAGAGAATTTGTCCAACAGCTTTGGAAAACTGCTTTTTTTTTTCATCAGTTAGGGTGGTTTTTTTTTCTGTTGTTGTTTCTTTAAATATTGTATTCATATTCATATAAATGGCAGCCTTTCTTTTAGAGTTTAGATGGAAGAAGGTCCTTTGCCATTTGCTAGGAAGCAAACAGTCTGTGCAGATGACCATACTTTCCAGTTGTGCCCTCTTAAGATAGGAGAACAAGGGGTCCAGGGGCTGGGACTCCAGTGCATGAACATTCTGATACCTCATGTGTCACACCAGTGGTGTGTACAGAACACAGCCGATTTTGACACACAGCAGAGCTTCCACATTGTTGATGCAGTGAGACTGGTGAGCTCAAGCTTCTTGCAGAAGCAAAGCATAGTCTTGCGGTGCCAAAGATTTATATTCCCTGACACACGGACCACTGCTCTTCAACGCTGCTGCTGTCGAGTGAGTGGGAAAGCCATGGGATTTGTGAGACAGTGTCGCTTCTTTTTCTTCAATTGCAGAGGGTCATTTCAGATTTTGTCACTCAGAAATTCTGCCACTTGGGACAATGGCAAGGGGATATGTTTTTTCTCAACATGAAGCATTTGGTGTGCTCAGTAGATGAAAAAAAATCTTGTGATGCATTTTGGCTGACTTTATATGAGAAAGGCAGAGAGAGCTTAATGCTTATGTCTTTAGTGCCCCATTTTGCCTGAGACAAATGAGACTCTGAAAGCTTAAAAAGGGAAATTATGTCCGTGGAGGGAACATCCTGTGAAACTAGAAACAGTAGGTAGTATATTCAAAGTATTCCAAGAGCACAAAGCCCTGTGTTCATTAGGCAGGATGAATCTTCTGAATCCTGAGTAGTGATGTATACAAACAAATAAGTAGCCTTCTCTTGGATTCTTTAGAAAGAACTTTGTCCAGTCATTATCTTTGATAGGAAGAAACACTTGCAAAACAAGATCTTAGAGACTGAATGAAATGTGAGAAAGGATACAGTGACACAAAAAGTCTTTGGGATATGATAAAAGATATGTTACATAAGCTAAAAGAACAATATCCTCAAGGCATAGTTGACGTTTTTATTTTGGAAAGTGATATTTGCAAATAAGGACATAATAAACCTTTTTTTTTTTTTTTTCTCATTAAACTGTGTTCTGGGTTGGTTTTGTTTGTTTTGATTCTGATGCAAAACCATGTGTAGGGTGTCTTATGAAATTAACAGAAAGACAAACTAGCCACTCCAGCAAAGAGACCTGAAATAAGGAAACATAAAATTACAGCAAATAATTTAGTAAAGTTTCTTAGTGAAGGCACATTTATGTTTTATATACTGTAATTAAAAAATGAACATAATAAACCTAATAGGCCAGGGCTAAATCCCATCCATAGTCTGTAGGTCGGATGTGTACCATTTCTAAATTCTAAGTGCCATAGCCAAAATTTCTGAAAGTTATTTTTAAATTCTGCTTTTAAATTCTGTTATAGCAAATTGCATCTCCCCTGTTACGCAGTGAAAATAATTGTAGAGATGTACTTTGTAGTGTTATAGAGATGTTGAGATGATGGGCGCTTTTGAGGCAGCATATAAGAAGTGCCTAAGTCCTTACTGGCATGTTTTCACAGGAAGGTCGTCTGTGATAAAGTTGCTATTATGATTAAAACTAGTAACAGATGGACAAGACTCCCCGTGTCAAATGAAGATTTAACAGCAGCAGCACTTAGATATTTTTACACGTGCAGTTCCTGATGATCTTGATCCCAAACTGCTAAAACTTAGCTGATAAAATCTGAGTGCTGACAGTGGTTGGTTTGAACATCTGTGTGAAGAAGGAAAAGCATTAGCAGAAAACCTATCTTCACTGAAATAAACAAGAGGAGCCAAGGGACTATAAAACCATCAGTTTGCTTTCAGAACCCCAGAAAAATACTGAAACAAGTAGAAAATCTCTTTATAAGCACCTAGGAAAAGTTTGTAGAGAAATGGTTTCCAAGGGATGCCATACCCCTCTTCTGCAACATTTCATTGCTTTCTCATATGACACTATGTGCTGGGAGGGTTTAATTCTGCAAGTGTTCTGAAAACAAAGGTATAATTCAGCAGGGACAACTACAAGGTGCTTTCAGCAACAATAACCAAATAATCTACAAAATAGTGCTTTACAGAAAACTAAGGAAAAGAATCTCATAGAAGAGTATCTAGAACGTTGTTAGCTGTAGCATCTTGTCTTTTATGCATCATGCTGTGATGAAACATTCAAATACTATATTGGGATTTATAAATTGAGGAATGGGTTATAAGACGTATGAGCAATCCTTTCATCCTCCACAGGTAGAGCTTTGAGCTTTCCACTTCAAGAAGGCTATAGGCCAGTTGGAGAGACTCCAGGGGAAAGCAGTAAAAATGATCAGAGGTTTAGAACGCCTGTCCTACAAGGAAAGAATGAGTGATCTGAAGTCATTTATCTGAAATACCAAAGACTTAGAGGGAGGGTTATTGGCACCTGATAACAATCTTCTTGCCTTGCAGCACATCTTTGAAGAGCGAGTTTGCTCTGTGTGTCCCCTAGGGGTTGTGTGGAACAAAATTTAATAGACAAAATATGATAAAAAATATTTGGACTGCATTTAGGACAAGTGAGGTTTGTGATCTGATAGACTACCAGGCAGGTCACCAGGTCTATACCTTGGGAAATAACCAGGTGTGACAGGCAGCCATTTGTTAGCCGTGATGCAACTATAGGCAGTTCTGCCTCAGGTCGAGAAAACAGAGTAAATGATCCATTGAGTCACTTTCAGCCACAGACTCAGTGATCCTGACAAAATTTTCTCATTTCACTGTGGAAGACAAACAGTAGGCATAGGGCTATTTAAATCCTGCACCT
>VZRU01001291.1:94583-110552 GCA_013398155.1 Pedionomus torquatus | reverse complement strand
AACTTGACATCCCTCACCAGCCCTTCCTTGTCGGTAAGGACAAGTTCCAGCATGGCTCCTTTCCTTGTCGGTTCCTCAAGCATTTGAAGAAGGAAGTTATCATCAACACATTCCAAGAACTTCCTGGATTTCTTGTGCCCTGCTGTGTTGTCTTTCCAAGAGATATCAGGGTGGCTGAAGAACTTCCTGGATTTCTTGTGCCCTGCTGTGTTGTCTTTCCAAGAGATATCAGGGTGGCTGAAGTCCCCCATGAGGACCAAGGTGTGCGAGTGCGACGCTGCTCCTGTCTGTCTATAGAGGGTCTCATCTTCCTTGTCGCTCTGATCAGGTGGTCTGTAGCAGACTCCCACTGTAACATCACCTGCCCCTAATCCTAACCCTTCTTCCATTCCCGGGTGGAGCTCCACACACTCCAGCTGGTCTTTGAGATAGAGGGCAATACCCCCACCCCACCTTCTGCTTCCTCTGCTTACATGGACTTACCGGAGCTACACTACACTTTTTACAACATTGACACATGATAGGTGAAAAGAAACCTTAACCAGTACCACTAATATATTTGGCTAACATCAGAGCAATATTGTAAATTACATGTTAGTTATCACAGTAAGACAAAAAATAAATGAACAATGGTAATTTCAAAAGATAATGGCAAATATAAGTATTTTGAGAAAATAGTGCATGATAAAACTGATTTTTAAAAAGTATAAATAGAAATATCAGTTTAAAGCATTTTTTTCATATTAAAACAAAAACAATCCTAAAAGTCATCCAGAATTTTTGAAAGTGTCCAAGCAACAGAAAGATACAAATGAGATCAGATCTACTTACCAAACTCCTTAGGAACAGTGATAGAGTAAACACAATTGTGACCAACACTGTAATTCTTGGGATAGTTTGGTGATAATACAGTGCCTTCAGAGCCTGTTGACCTGCTTCCACATGGTGCTAGAAAGTGAAGACAATCAGTTTTGAATAATATGATATCAGAAAAAAAAAAAAAAACAAACAGTTTAAATTGATTTGTTGTATGTTTGTATACGCTATTACAGTAAATTTTATTACACTTCTACACTGGATTAAATCTCTATGTCCTGTAAAGTACTGAGTATGCACAACATACATCAAAACAACTGATAGTACTCTGCAGTTTTACAGATCAATTATTGTTTTTCTTTACCATTTATCAACCATCTTAATAAAATAATGATGTGCTTTATACACAGTATGCTATTATTCATGGCCTACAAAACTATTATTCATTCATATGATGCTGTATACTCTAATAAAAGTATAGATTATGCAGCTCTTCTACACACTAGTAAATTCTTACTCATGCCAAAAGACTAATACATCAAATCAATGCACAGAACTACTCAAATAAGGAAGTCAGGATTCCTTGACTGAGCATGATGTACCACATACTTATATCGCAATTTCTTATAACATGATATATATAAAGTTGTGAAGAAACACCTTTCTTTATCCCATAAATGTCATGTTTATACTATCATTAATAGCTACAATACTCAATAAAATGGCAGATAAATAACAATGCTATTTACTACAACAATGTATTTTTCTAAGGTTAACAACAGAATTTAACATTTGGCATTGTTCCATACTGTCAAGCAAGAAAATGTGCTTTTTATTGGTTTTCCTTATCAAATGTTCAGGTGCATTTATATGAAACAATCATAAGTGTTACTGTTTTCCTCTATTACTCAGTTCTTATACACACTTTTCAATTTATTAAACTGTTATTTAGACTATGGGATCTGTTTAGAATGTTTATTTTAACTCATTTATTTAAATGAGTTTAGTGTTAACATATCCATTAACAATCTTTTTTCTCTGTTAAGATGTGACTTTCTAAAATAAGTACAACTCAATGTTTCATTTGCTAAACAAAAAAAAATCTGGGTTTTGTGGTATACTCTCAAAACACCAATATCTTCTGATTTATATTAAATAAGAAAAAGACAGTTTTCTTACTATTATTTCTGAAGTTTTTGTCTCATTATTTGTCATACTAAATACAAGCTACATATTAGTGTATATACGAATCATGTCGTTTAAGACTACTTTTAGTTAATTCACAAAAGGTATGGTAGAGTATACCATGTAAAGAGTACATCTTTTAATGCTAGTAACTTAAGGCTCCATTGCTTTGGGCATGTGTTTCTTCAATTTGCATTAACACAGGTTCCTTTCAGTATAGTGTAGCTGCAGAGAATGACAGACTGTGTACCTGAAATGGGAGCAGATGGCACTTACTGTTCCAGTCTGCATACACAATTTGTAAATTATTTAATGGGCTAGTGTGAAAGTCATGGTGTTTGAAACAGGTCAACAGAAGGATCTTGACTTTTGCTCATGCCTGTGTGTGTGCACATGGTAAATGTAGCATTTCTATTAGAGATTAGCAAATCAGTCAGGACATAGCCTTGGCAATGTTCATTATAGTTAGACTGATAGGAACTCACTCCGAGACACAGAGTAAGCATTAAAAGACATACATGGAATATTTTTCTCTATAATCTTAGTGTCTTCCCTTGATCAACCATCATGTGAATAGAAGAAATTCATGCTTTCTTTTGAAAATGTATTTAGATAATAGAATTACTGGTACTTTTTGCCAAGAGGTAATAGAGTCTTGGCTGAGCCCCACATCAAGATATTTCTTTGCCCTGAGTTATTTGAAAAACACAAACAAGAACCTATTCAATAGCTGAATGTGGTAAATATTTTTCATGAAAACAGATCTGCTTACCAGCTCAAGATTTTCTATTCCATATTTTGGAAAAAAAACAAAAGAATATAGAAGAATATAAGCAGCAAAAGCACTAAAACTAGAGAAACAAGATTGTCAAAAAACTTATTACTTCTCCCTAATCCCATCTTCTTTACTGTTTGCAAGTTGAATAAATGAGTTACTGCAACAAAGACCAACACTACTGTCTCATTCTAACAATCTTATCATTATTATACTTCCCTAATCAGCAGATGTACAACAATGTTCAAATTCAGGCTAAAATTATGATTCACTGAAGTCAATATCATTGACACAAACAAGTATGGAATTTCACCCTTGATTTTTAAATAAAACTTGAAGTAATAGCTTGTGATAGCAACACTTAAGCTCATAGCTATATATTTAGTACTCATAATATAGTGGACCGTTACTTATAAAGTCTAGATATTTTTATACTTTATTCTTTTATATTCCTACAAGTTCTGCATTTAATCAAGTTACTTCTGATTTTACAAAACTAGGAGTACGCTTAAAAGAGAAAAAAATTATAAAACTCCAACAGTTTATTTTAAATCAACATTTTTTCCCATAAATTCATTTAAGTTAACATGCATACTTTTTCAAAGGAATAAAAATGAAATCTACTGCAAGCTTTATGAATTTTTATTCACTTTAGGGCAACATCTTACACTACAAATTATTGATATTGATAACTGTGCATCTAAAATCAACAATGACTTTTGGGTTAATGTTCCCTTGGTAGGACATGTTTTTCAAAGCTAGAAATACAGAAACCAATTATGTTTGTGTCATACGCAAGAAATTCAGAAAGCTAGTAGACTTTCAAAGTCTTGATTCTCTGTGGTAAAAGTATTAATTATTTATAAGTCTAGAAAAAATATTTCACAATATTTAAAAGGTAATATTATAAAAACAATCACACAAAATAATTTTATTAACAAACACACATAGATTTCTAAAAGTTATTAAATCCACCAATTTTTGCAAACTAATAATACAAAATACAATGCACTGTCAAAAACCTGAGCATTCCCATTAATACTAAAGTCAGATTAAAATAACTTCACTGTCTCTAAAAGGTGAAGATAATGACATTTTCTTTTTATAATTGATATTAATTAAAATGTTTTATGTGACCCATTGCCTGAAACATCTGAATGTTTTATTTACTCTTTGAATCCCATGAAAGCAATATACATCTGTGCTGATTATACAGTGGGTACATATTAAGAGGACAAGAGGTACAGTCTTCCAGCAGTTGCCTGCAACCAATGATACAATGTGATCAGTACACACTGGACTTGGACATGAACTCTTTGTCACTCCGATATATGTAGTTTAATTTGCAGCAACAAAATACTTGTATTGAATATTTTGTAGTAACTTCTTTGACTCATTCTGGATGTTTTCACTCTGCCTTTTCTGAGTTTACCTTTTCCCTAATGGTCCTTCTCATTGTTTTCCAACTGCTGCTATAATGATTCTTTATCCTCACAAGAATTCTCATTCCTGGTCTCAAAAACAAATAGTATAAAGGAAAGTTGAATCAAGACGTAAACACACAGTTGACCTTTGCAATCTAAGAAAATGTTTAATCATTAGATGGTAAATCTTTTATTTCTTTTAGTGGCAAAAGTGTCCTCAACAACTTTTCTGAATGTATCAGGAGGAAGGAAGAGGTTTACTTGATATTTTAGTAAACCCATATATTCACTGACTATATTCCCTTCCTTACCTTTTGAGAAATGCTTACTTTAAAATGCTAGAACTTTCAGGAAGAGGAGATTCTACCCTGACTTTCACTAATCATTGCTATTCAGCAATCCATAAAGATGGATCCAGGATCATGAAACAATAGCTATGGTGAATTAAAAAAAAATAATAATTTGATACAAAAATAAAACATGTTTTTGCCTCTGGAAAATATCTAATACTGAGTTTTTTGGTTGGATATAATAATTCCACTACCACAATGCTACCCATTGACTTTCACT
Source organism: Pedionomus torquatus (assembly GCA_013398155.1). Classification (NCBI taxonomy): domain Eukaryota; kingdom Metazoa; phylum Chordata; class Aves; order Charadriiformes; family Pedionomidae; genus Pedionomus; species Pedionomus torquatus. Next base: position 105,782 of record VZRU01001291.1, on the reverse strand, counting down.
TATGTTTATTTCAGCTATGTAGGTCTCATTGGCTTTGCACCATTTTTACAGTGTTGTGATTTATTTCATTTATCAATAACTACAAACTACAAAGTTAAAAACTGAAAGGTTGTGAAAATCAACCTTTCTACTTTTTCTTTTAATTTTAGTTCATTTGCTGACATATAAAAATATTATTCAATATACTTTCCTTGTCTCACTTTTCAGGATAAGCAATGGAACACTAATAGGAGAGAAAGGCACTTGACTGTGGTAACAACATGATAAGAATCAGCATGTTAATGCATTGCTCACCGTTTCCTTGAAATACTAGAAAGCATTAATGGCAAAAAAATCCTTTCTTGGGTGTACTGAATTTTCTGTGATTGTATCTTGTCTTGTTAAATAGCACTCCCTGCAGCCCTTGAAAAACCCTATCATAACAACAACTAAGCATCACCCACTCTGTATCTTAAATTGGTAAGCTTTTTTAGCTGGAAGATTACCCACCTTGATCATCAGTATTCATGTACTATTGTCAAAGAACTAAATTCTTCCTCTTTATGGCAATGGTAAATAGAGAATACAATATAAAATGCATTTCTATCAGCAGTGACACCTTTTCTATCATTTCAGCATATGCTAGTCACAAAAGAAACACAGAAGATCATCAGAGAGCAGCAAATTCACAAGGCAGAACCAGAGGTCCCTATAATCCCCACTAAACTTCTGTTATAAAGTAAAATTTTCTGTAGCATCAGCAAATCATTACAGAATTAAAAGCCCCTGCCATGTGTTTATTCCTCATATATTTTCCATGATGCCTTTCAGTTTTGCCAAAAGAAAGAACCCACAAGGAAAAACTTCAGTAAAATAACTGAAGGGACTACGTAAGTGTAAGAATTTATTTCAGATCTCATCTTTTGAAGAAATTAATATTTCTGCTACGAAGTGGTGGTTTTTTGATTTGTTGGGTTTTTTTTGGTTGGTTGGTTGGTTGGTTAGTTGTGGGTTTGGTTTTTTTTGCAGCTTGAAGCTGTTAATCCTTACTACAGCTAAGATCTAATAGAATTTAATTGCAATTGTGAATTTAAGTGCCATCTTGTGCCATCCATTTTTAAGCAGCATTTCTCAGTGGAGTAAATGGGGAATACTGCTTAAAAATCAATGGCACAATATGGCTTTATGTCATGCAGATAAATTTGATTACACAGCTAGAAATGCAATAAAAAATGAAGAATAATTGTGTAAAAACTCTGCAGAAAGAGGAAAAATATGCCTTGAAGATCTGCTAATGGGGTACCAAACTTTTACTTAATGGGGCACTGTTTCAAAACCCAGACTAGGATAGAATAATCATTACAGATAGATACAGAAGCAAATTTAGGAGAAGCTGAGGCTGACTTTCAGCTTATGCTTTCATTGTAATTTTATAAATAAAGTATATATAAATATATAATGTGCAACGAATCATACAAATTATTTCTATGTAGATTTAGCATAATCATTAGTTTTTACCTCTAAAATAAAAAAAAAAAAATCCAAAGAATTTTCTATTTTAAGTTTCATTCCTTGAAATTTTTAAACCAAAACCAAATGTATTTCTGAAGCAAAATGTAAGAAGCAGATTTCATACAGCTGAATATGAGATATGCTTTTACATTCAGGGGAAAAAAAAGAGAATTCTTTTAGCTTAACTTTATAAATTATATTTGCTCTAAATTTAATTATCAAAGATTATTTCAATTATATTATCTTTTTCTTTATGAACTGTGGTGCACATAATTTAAAGGTTTATTAGGTACTGAAATTATATGTTGCTTAACATTGTTTGTATATTTACCCATTTTAGCTAAATGAATTTTCTGATATGAACTAAGATGTGGTTTCCACAGCTAAAACCAAGAACTAAATAAAAATTTTAAAATGCTTTTCAAGTCAACCATCTGCAGCAAAATTTTGACATGATATTTGAGGAATTTACAGAGGAAAACAAACAAGCACTTTAAAACCATTTATCTACCAAAAATAAATTAAAAAAAAAATAACAGAAAAAGAATATTTGCAGCAATAGTCTTCTGGATGAAACCATTTTAGAGTCTTTCAAGTCCACTTGGATAGCAAGAGGAAAAGAGCATTACGTGACAGATGCACAGAAGTGAAAATAAATCAGAGATTAACAGAGTTTAACATGTTTTTAGCTACAGTAGCAGAATTGATACACTGACTTATAAGAAAGTATTAAAGAAAGATCTGTAAGGATTTACTGGGCTCTTCACAAGATATAATCATCCCTTTCAATCAGACCTTATTTTTTTTCTTTTCTTTTTTTTTTTTTTTTTTTAGAGGCCATATAGCTTCCATATTATTTGCTTATTCACTTGTGCTCTCTTTATATATTTCTATCTTTCCACCTCTAATTTTATAATTTAGATATATTTGGTTCAAGAAAGAATCATCCTTATTATGTGATGGAGAACATGATGACTGCTTCTAAGTAATTTGATAGACAATGCAGCTGTGGTCTCACTGACAATATTTTTTGTTCCATAATCTTATTGGGTAAGCACATACTTAAAACCTCTTTCCATTATGCAAAAAGAGTAACCTATAAAATATGAGAATGAAAATAAAAAATATGAGTTCTTACAGCTCACTAACATTACAAGTTCACTTAGAGCACAAACCCAAGCACACACCTACTTATAACTAGAGAGCTGATAAGTGATGTAATCTCCTGAATCTTGTTTGGAAAGTAAGATTATTTTAGGAGTGGGGAGGCTGTAACAAGTGTATTACCCACCCAAAAAACCTTGATGTTGCTGTATGTGCCCATCTGCATAGAAACACAGAATCATCCAGGATGGAAGGGACCTCCAAAGGTCATCTAGTCCAACCTCCCTGCAGTCACAGGGACACCCCCAACTAGAACAGGTTGCCCAGGGCCTCATCGAGACTCACCTTGAATAACTCCAGGGAAGGAGCCTCAGCCACCTCCCTGGGCAACCTTTTCAAGTGGTCTACCACGCTGATAGTAAAGAACTTATTTCTAATATCATATCTAAATCTGCTCTTCTCCAATTTAAAACCATTGTCCCTCATCCTATCACTGCAGGCCTTTGTAAACAGACTCTCCCCAGCCTTCCTGTAGGTCATCTTCAAGTACTGGAAGGCTGCTATTAGGTCTCCCTGGAGCCTTCTCTTCTCCAGGCTGAACAACCCCAGCTCCCTCAGCCTGTCCTCATAGCAGAGGTGTCCAAACCCCCTGATCATTTTTGTGGCTCTTCTCTGGACCCGGTCCATCAGGTCCATGTCCTTCCTATCTTGAGGGCTCCAAACCTGCACACAGTACTCCAGGTGGGGTCTCACCATAGCAGAGTAAAGCGGCAGAATCACCTCTCTGCTGGCAACACATCTTCTGATGCAGCCCAGGATGTGATTTGCCTTTTGGGCTGCAAGTGCACACTACCTGTTCATGTCTAGCCTCTCATCCATCAGCACCCCCAAGACCCTTTCCTCAGGGCTGCTTTCTAATACCTCATCCCCTAGTCTGTATTGATAGCCAGGATTGTTCTGGCCCAAGCGCGCAGAACCCTGCACTTAGTCCTGTTGAACCTCATGAGGTTCACCTGGGCCCACCTCTCCAGCCTGCCTAGGTCCCTCTGGACAACATCCCTTCCCTCTGGCATATCAACACTACACAGCTTGGTGTCATCTGCAAACTGGCTAATGATGCATTTGATTCCTCTGTCTATATCCTTGATAAAAATGTTAAACCTCTTTACATAGAGGGTAACACCTACACCCATTCTTCCTCTCTTGTCCCTTCTGAACAGCTGGTAGCTATTGATGGCCACACTCCAGTCATAGGATTCATCCCACCACGTTTCTGTAACTGTTACTATGTCGTAACTTTCCTGTAGCAGGATAGTTTCCAACTCTTCCCGTTTGTTGTCCATGGTATGTGAGTTGGTGTAGAGGCATTTCAGTTGGTCTGCCAGCCTTGTCTCCTTCTTAGAGAGGCACTCCAATGATCTTCAAAGGCACTTTGTGGCAGCTATCCTCCTGTCACCTATTACCTCAGGGGTAATGTCTCAGGTATGTCCCTTTAGCCAAAAGAGGTTTTTTGCACTAACAGGGAATCACAGCTTCTACAAATTATAAGCTTTTTCTTGAATTATACAAGAATAGTATCACAATACAGGAAGAAACCCTGTAATTCCTTAGGTTTCCAAGTGATTGATGATCACTTAATTTCCAAGTTATTTCCAGTATTTTGAGTGTGTGCATGCATCATTAGTTTGAAAGGAAAATACAGTAAAAGTTAATGAATTTCATTTTAAATTTGAGATCTTACAACTAACGATAAATTAAACAGTCACTGTAACCTGCTCAATCTTTGCTTGTTTGCTTCTTTTCCTGTTTGTTTGCAATACAGGCTTTTAAATTAATTTTAAGAAGACAGAAGCAACCACTTTTCAAACTGCTTTCTTCAAATGATTCCCCCTTTCAGTTTTTGACTGGACTTGTGGGTAATTAAATTTACCAGTGGATTCATACTGAGAAAATAAATATCATAACAAACTGCTCTTAAGAGAGAGAAGTTGAATTAGTAAGTTTCCTAGAGAATAAAATGCCATGGTACACCCAGACCAGTATTAACACTAATAAACATAGTTCTGTGGTTAAGAGTGAAAAAAACATTAAAATACAAATAGTAGGAACAACTATCTCAATTCAACTACTTTAATACCTAAGTTAATTCAAGGTTTACATAGGGTTATTCTCAAAGCAGTAGCAAATTCAATATGAGAATTAAATAATACAATTGAGAGAAAAAAAAGAAAAAGAAAACACAAATGAGAAAAGCAAAGAACAGCAGCAAAACATTGCTGCTTTTAGACATGTATGTGTAAAGAAAAATTTAAAAAGAAACATATTTCCCAAAAGGATGACCCCTCTTACCCTGTAGTATTCAGGGTAGACACATATGTGCCTGTCTCTCTCAAATTACAAGAGAAATGTCTTTTAAGATTATTGTACATGAGGCCACAGATGCATACTGCTTAATTGTAGGTTTCTAATACACAGCTGTTGAGTCATCTAGGCACTCTTTATGACCAGTAGTGGGAAAAAAAAGCATACAATCCCACTCTGGAGAGCTCTAGTTCTCAGCTACTAACCAATATGTTGACAAAGATGAAGAAGTATCAAATTAAAGATACGCATGAGGGAGAAAAAAAGCAACGACAAACAAAAATCCCCAACAAACATACCGTACGCAATTCATAAATGCAATCGCATTCACATTAGAAACAAACAAAAATACTTTCTGGAATGAATTAGTTAACGAACCAGTACCCAGCTTCTGAAACACAGGAAAGAAAATGAGGGTAAGAAACAACTGTTAATCATAGAATTGTCTAGGTTGGAAGAGACCTTTCAGATCACCTAGTCCAACCATTAGTCTAGCACTAACAAAAACCATCACCAAACCACATCACTAAACATTACATCTACATGCCTTTTAACTACCTCCAGGGAGTCATTAATAGCAAAATAAACAATAGCCAAAATAACTGCTCTATGGAATGAATAGTTATGAGCAAGAGTATTGGTTAAAAATATGAAATAAAATAATAACACAAGATTGGCCTTTAAAACAAGAAACAGACAATAAAATAAAAATACCCACAAAAGTGACTAATATAATTGAGAATGCTTTTGCTAGACGTGGTAGAAGTGGTTCTATATACAAAAGAAATACCATTTCTGTAGAAGCCAGTTATATTACTCTGAAATGACCCATAATTTCTCTACTTGATACTGAATAACAGTGTGCCATGTCAGCACATATTAAGACATTTCAACCCCTGGTTACAGTTTTTCATAATATAAGACTAAGAACGGTCGTTTTTGTTGTGATAGCATGACCTTGGGTAGATGCCAGGTGCCCACCAAGCTATTCTATCACTCCCCCTCCTCAGCTGGATAAGGTAAAAAATAATATGATGAAAGGTACATAGGTTGAGATGGGCAGGAAGAAATCACTCACTAAGCACTGTTACAAGCAAAACAGACTTTACTTGGGAAAATTATAAGTAACTTAGAAGTATCTAAAGAGCAAGTGTCAAAAAGATAGAGACAGAACCTGCAGTGGTGCCCAGCAACAGGACACAGGGCAACAGGCAGAAACTGGAGCATAGGAAATTCCATCTCATCAGGAGGAAAAACTTTACTTTGAGGATGACAGAGCACTGGAATAAGCTGCCCAGAGAGATTGTGGAATGTCCTCTGAAGATATTCCAAACCCACCTGGATGCGTTCTTGTCCAGCCTGCTCTAGGTGAACCTGCTTTGGCAGGGAGGTTGAACTATACGATCTCCAAAGGACCATTCTAATCCCCATCATTCTTTGATTATGTGAAATTAATTTATTACCAATCATATCAGAATAGGGTAATAATGAGAAATAAAAATAAAATTTTAAATCCCCTTCCCTCCACTCCTCCCTTCTTCCAAGGCTCAGCTTCAGTCGATTTGCTCTCCTCCTTCCCCTGAGTAACACAGAGGGACAGGAAACGAGGACTGTGATCAGCTCATCATCCAGTATCTGCCCCTCCTTCCTCCTCACAGTTTCTTTGCTTCAGCATGGGGTCCCTCCTGTGGAACAGTCCTCCATTAACTTCTCCAGTGTGGTCCTTCCCACAGGCTGCAGTGCAGTCCCTCTGAAATGAAATGCTCTATCATACATCCTCCATGGGGTCACAAGTCCTGCTGGAAAACCTGCTTCAGCATGGTCTTGTCTCTCCACGGGTCCTGCCAAGAGCCTGCTGTAGTAGGCTTCCCCTGGGGTCACAGCCTCCTTTAGGCATATCCACCTGCTCTAGCATGGGGCCCTTTCCAGGCTGTGGGTGGGTGTCTGCTCCACTGTTAAACTCCAGGGGCTGCAATGGGACAAGCCTGCCTCACCATGGTCTTCACGATTGGCAGCAGGAGAATCTGCTTTGGGGCCTGGAGCTCCTCTTCTCCTTCCTTCCTTCTTCACTGACCCTGGTGTCTGAAGAGTTGTTTCTTTCATGTATTCTCACTCCTTTCTTCAGCTGTTGCTGCACAGCCTTTTTGCCTTTTTTTTTTTTTTTCCCCTTCATTGTCACAGAGGGGCTACCACTGCTGCTGATGGGCTTGACCTTTGCCAGCAGCAGGTCTGTCTTGGAGCTGGTTGACTTTAGCTCTTTTAGACACAGGGGAAGATTCTAACAGCTTCTCACAGAAGCCACCCCTGTAGCCCCTCCACTGCAAAAAGCTTGTCATGCAAACCCAAATACATCTATCAGTTTAGCCTCTTGCAAAACACAAATCACAGAATTTCACTAGTATTAAAATCTCAAACTCTTACTTCTTTGCTGAGCTAAAGAAGAATACCTGTCCATATTGTTTACCTCTTTTATGTGTCATTACTTTCTGATTATTCTCTGCCTTTTGCTAATTCTTCAATGATTAATTATATTTAAAGCAAGATTACAATAATTATATTTCTAATTTCTAATGTTCTATGAATATCCATCGCAAGTCAAGTTTTAAAAGCAGCTGTTAAAAGTAATATGATTTTTGTCATGAATAGTGGCTGCAGTTTTTAGCTTGATAACCGCAATGTCATTCTAACTTCAGTAGAGTTGCTAGATTGAAATACAGGGGAATATATGTTACCCACATGAAGCAAAAGTTAGAAAATCACTATCCTGTTTAGAGTACATTGAAACAGCTTAATAATTTGTGCTTACTTTTATTTCACACCCTTCACTTCTGAACATGCCCAAGACTACTCTATGAAATTTAAACTGTCCATAAATAAATATTTAATTGCAGATACCTTTGATAATTCTGTTAAAATCCAGTATTGCACTGACACACAAAGTAACCCACGTATCCCCTGTCTGAAGAGGAGGAATTGTAGCAGCTATTTTTCGCTAAGATTTTTAACAGTTTTTGAATTATGGTATTCGAGGAAGGTTTTAATCCCTAGGGTTATCATACAACAAAATCAAAGTAAGGTTGCCAATATTTGTGTGTCTGGAAGACCTTCACAGGTAGTTCGCTTGCATCTTTGGGATTCTCTAGTGATCAGCAAACCAGAGAAATACATCTACTTCATTTCAAATCACTGAGTTAAAGAAGTTATAAGGTACAGACTTATTTTTCAGTATCAGACAGGTAGATCTAGTATGTTTGGATTCAGCTGTTTAGAAGCTTTTTAATTGCATTTCTCAGCAACTCGAGACTGTTTTGTTTCCTTGTAAGAAATATTATACTTGAAAATTTCGATTTAAATTTTCCTCAAACTCTGAGCTCCAAGAAACAAACTTTTCTTATATCTGAAGATAAGAGCCAAACACTACTTTCATTTTCTATTTATTTGTTCCAGTGTTAATATTGACTCATCAAATGATTGTTCTATTGGCTAGGATGCTCTATGAAGGAAAAAAAAAATCTTTAAATATAATGCTGCTAGAATTTCACTAATCTGAAAGGACTAGTCAATTATTTCAAAGTAACTTATTAACTACTGAAAGCTAATTGCCTATCATCACATGCCTGTGGTTAGGATTGTTTCTTCTATGAGTATTTATCCTGTACTTAACAAAAGTGAAATTGATGCACATTTTAGTCTCTAGTCACACAGCATTGCAGATTAATCTTTGTGCATTTGACCATAGACTTGATTATGCAGTATAATTTTGGAATATCTGTGACACTTGTCAGCTTAATTTTGCATGAAGTTGTATTGAATGGCACAATTTCCCATCCAAAAAAATAACATATGTAGTCTTTGTTGTAATCTTGCTTTACTGTAATTCCTTTCTTTTTAGTTTTTTGGGTTTTTGTTTTGGTTTTTGTTTGTTTGTTTTTGTTTTTTATAACACAGAAAACCCACCATAACACTGACAACTTTCAATTGTATTGTATTACATGTCCTTTAAAAATTAACCTTTCTCCATGGAACTCTGTTAAAGGCTTTTTAAAAATTCAATTATATGGTATTAACCATTGTTAATTTCATTTATATTCTTATTGAGCTCTCAGCTTTCTCATTAAGGTCCACATTCCTCTTCCAAAGTTATATTGATTTTTCTTCAACGTGTTTAACCATGCATCTCCTAGTTCTGTTCTTTTTCATAACCATTACCAATTCTCTAAGAATGGAAATTGGTTGATTGTTCACGATGGAAGACTTTCCACGTGTTCATCTTCTGTTGCTTTGATGGAAAGGCTAACATAACCTGAAGGTCAATATTTGTACTTCAAACACTTCATACCTAGGCTCATTCAGAACTCCACAGAAACGACTGTCTCACCCTAGGAACTTGCTATGGTTCTGTTTATTGATGTCTTTAATGTCTCTTTATAACAGTTTCCATTTTGACACAGTTCCTTGGAGCCAAGTGAATGGTTCTAATATCTGACTTCTCATTACCTCAGTAATGTAGGAAGTATAACATAGCATAACATAAACAAACCATATAATTTACTTTTCTACAGTGGCACTGTACTTGGAAATATTCTTGGCCTTGAACTTCTGTTGACATTTTAGTAAGTTTACTACTTTTCTTATCTTTGAAAAAGAATATTAGCGGTTAGATTAAGTTCATGTTATAATGTTTCTCAAAACCCTGTTGGTCACACTTTCCTCTATCCTCATTTTAACATGCTTTCCTTTTTCTGGAACACATATTTTAATTTATATTAGATTCCTTGACTCTGTTGTTTCACCATCTCTTTTAGTGATCCTTTTAATTTTACTTCTGATTGATGAGGCTCTAAAATGATGCGTCTGTATGATTTCCAGGTCACCAGTAAATACTTATCTTTTGCTGTTTTCAAATTCATTTCAGTGAACTTCCTCAGTTTGATATAGCTCCCAATACAAAGTCAAAAATTACTTTTAGTTTTTTTCTCTTCCCTTCCTCCCAGGGTGTCCAGTGGGAGTGCATTGTAGACACTTTGGATACATTGTAAGCACATTATTGTCACATTTACTCTCATTGACAAAATCTGCTCTGTTTTAGGCCAGCTGTTTCTCTATTCCTTTGATACTTTTATCTTAATGTTGAAATAAAAAGATGTTAACTGAGTCACTAACATTGGAACTGGGGATAATTAAAATATCACTGTAATGTTTTCTGACCTTCAGTTACTTATATGTGCTCTCAACTATAACTAATTATAGCTTAACGTCTGAATATATCTTTTGTTAAAAATTCACCTATGAAACCAAACAACTTCTGCGGTACTTAGAGTACACAAATGTAGGTTAGATAGAGTTGTGATTCATTGTATTTACTTCTGTTAGCACTCGGCTTCACTTCAGGATATAAAAAAGAAATAAACAGTAGGAAGGTTCCAGTGAATACCTAAAAACTAGAATTAAAGTTTTGCTAGGGAAGATACTGTTCCTTCAAGAAAGTGTGAGATCAGTGGCAAGCTGTTATGTATTCTGATTACAAATAAAACATCAAGAAACATGAGATCTGGAAAGACAGCCATGGCTGGATGAACCATGGTGGATCAACTAACTTCTGTATGTGGCCCAGTCAAGAACATAAAGAAAACTTAATTCCATTTTAAAACAATACAGTCTCTTAATTGCAGGATTTTCTGTTCCACAGAATCGTCCCCTAGTTCTGTAATAGTGAAGACATGAAGATGACAAAACTTGTGCAAAGAATGAAATAAGAGACTTATACATGTACCCACCAACACATCACACCTAATAAATCTTCTTCCAGTTGAGTGGGTTATTGAAGTCTTATTAGGCAAGAATGAGGACCTTCAGGCTGCTGACTGAGGTAAAGTTAGAAAAATGCATATTTATTACATATAGCCAGTACAGATGACATGACTGGATTAGTTTCTTTAATTCCAATTTTTAATTACTTGACTTACTCTGATCACTGACTGATACTACATAATCCTACCCTACTTCAGTGTCTTGAGGTTGTCAGAAAACAAATATTTGCTCATCTGTGTGAATAAATGATAGGGATTTTTTTTTCCCTTCTAGGAAAATAACCTGCAATCATCTTGTCTGTACTAGAAACTCCTCAAAGAAAAATGTATATCTATGATGTTAACACTTAACACAGAAACAAATATACATTTACTGAAACTAGTGCTAAAAGCTATTTTTTTTTCTCCATCTCAAAATACATGATGGAATATT
>VZRU01001291.1:47714-84781 GCA_013398155.1 Pedionomus torquatus | reverse complement strand
CTGCACCGCCACATGTTTTTGTGGGAACTCGGTCTGCGTTCCCACATTCTTCCTTGCAGTGTTTTCTGCAAGTACTGGGGCCAGGTTTTTGCCAAGGGCTGGGAGGGGACCAGCCTCTTCTGGCCCCTTTCCACCAGCTCTGCGAGCACGTGCCTGTACCCTAGTTTTCCCTTTCTGAGGTGCCACCTTTGACCGGGTGTCAACCATGGCTATATACCTGCTAGCAACCGAAGCCTTGAATCTCAGTAGTCAGTTACAATGAGCTTCATAGTCCTCTAGCCACCCAGAGCGATGAAGCTTTCCATGTCCAGGAGCACCTCTCTTCACCCACTGCTGGGTAGGCAGGGACCAGTCTCTGCCCTCCCAGAGGCCTTTTATTCCCTGGAGCTGGCTCCGCCCACACTGACTCACCAGCTGACCTCGGCCCGCCCACCAGCTGACAGTCCTCAGCACAAGCCCAGGGCTTTTCGTGGCTTCAGAAAGTTGCCAAAAAAAGGCATCAGCCTTTTTCGCCTTAGATCCCTCCCCCAGCGCAGTCTTACCTGCCCTGGAGCTGGTCTCTGTAGCAATTCATCACAATTAATAGTATGCAATAGTCTGAGTTTAGCAATCAGGTCAATTTTCCACCCACATTATCATCCACTTATTTAGTCTATATCTCATCAAACTGCGCTCTCAGGATACTAGGGGAGAGAGTGTCAAAGGCCTTTCTGAAGAGAGGATATTCAATAACCACTACTCCCTCCTTGCCCACATGCTTTTCATCTCCTCATATACAGTGATGTGCTGGCTGGACATGATTCCCCATGGTAAATCCATAGAGACTGTTCCCAAACAGCTGCTTGTCTGTCTTTGTTTTGGAAATAGTTTTCAGGCAGATTTGCTCCAAAAATTTTCCAGGGATTGAGTTTAAAATGACCAGCTCTGTGCTTCTCAGGGTACTATTTTTGCTCACCTTCAAGGTGCAGATGACATTAATTTTTTCATTCACCAGAAACTGCTCTGAGAGCCATGACCTTTCAGAGATGATAGAAAGCAGCTTTGCAGTGCCAACTTTCTCAAAACTCTTGGGTGCATCTTATTTGTTCCAATAGAGATATGTACAACCAGATGGTTTAATTGCTTCCTGACTCTTTCTTTGTCCACTGTGAACAATGTTGCACTTCCACAAATCTTACTAGTAGGTTTGGGAAGGACTAGGGGACAACATATACTGGTAAAAAACAAGGTCAAAAGGTATTAAGTACCACAACCTTTTCCACTTTCTTTTTGTTGGATCTTCAGCCACAATGGCGAGTAACCATTCCAGCAGAGCATTTGACCTTGCAGCTAAGGGATCACCTGCATCAAAAAATTGTCATGAACATACTCAAGAGATCCCTTAGACTACTTCTGCTAAGCCACATTGTACTTGCAGCAGCTATTGCAGTGCTTAAAATTCCCTGTGTATATGAAGGCTATGCTGCTTTCAGATATCTATTTTCTCTTAACCAACTGGTCTGTGTCAGGCACCTAGAACTATATCTGTAGTTTGTTTTGTCAACTAAGCTAACCCTTCTCTGCTCCTTCATAAAAATGGCAGCTCTTAATCAAAGTAGTTCAGAACATCTTAGGTGTACACCTTAAATCCATGCTCTACCTTTCCCCTCCTATTTATGATATCACAACATTAATAACTCTCCCTGAATTATACCTCTCTGTATGCTCCCTACCCAGTCACATATTCCAAGTGAAAAAAATCCAACCCTATGTGGTTCACAAAACTTTCTATTTACAGTAATTATTCATTCTGGCTAAATTAAATGCATCCCAGTTTTCTATTGAAGATAATAAGCTTACTATGCAAGAAACTAACATATATCTGTTAAGATCACTTAAAACTGCTCTTTTGCCAACTAATAACAGATATATCACTTTCAAATTTTATGCCATGACAGTAAGTGTTCTTGTGATACTCCTAAAATAAGTTAAGCAGTGCAGTGTCATATTTAGCAGATAGTTCCAGTAAAAACAGAATAATTCACTCAGTAAGCTGGTCCTCTGCTTAAGGGATTTTGAGCTGTCCAAATTTAATAATCCTTGAAGTTTTTTTAATCAGAATTAAAATATTTCCTTTTGTTCATGTCTTACTGCTCTAAGGTAGATATTGAAATGCATACTCCAGGTGTTCTGAGAAAAGCAGGAGATATAGCAATATCAGATGAACATGAAATATTAGGATTAGGTTGATTCACTTCTCAAACTTCCCCTCACTTACATGCACATACTTAACATGTAATCAAATGCCTACATCATCGCATTACTTAGGTTTCCAGCCCCCTTACCGATGTGGTAAAAAAAATACTTTTTTTTTTTTTGGCATTGTGGCTCCTGAAAACACAGAAAGAAATAAGAGATCTCAGTGGCACATACAGGCTAGCAGTAATGTTAGAAACAGTATTGTGCTTTGATTCCAAGGTACAGTGGGTCACTTCTTTGTTCAAACCTAGGCCAAGAATGAGACGAATCTGTGTCCCTAATAAGTATCTTTCATACTTGGATTGGTGGCTGTAAGAAACCCTTTAATTCCATGACACAAGTCTGTATTCAACAGTACAGCTGAAAAAGATTGGTCCTTTTGAAAATTCAATATACATAGTTGCTCTTTAGAAGGTCTGCACCCTTAAACTGCTTTTTACAGCACTTCTATCTGCTTTCATCATTATTTAGTTTAATTGAGAAGGAAGAAGAAATATTTTTAAGCGCAGTGGAAGAGCACATACATCTGGGTTAACCATTGCTATGTTTAAAACCTGCTCGTAACTTCGTAGGAGTAACTCATGCCATGGAGATAACTTCCCTTACAACTGTAGAACCCAATGACTTTAGGAAAGTAAAAGGAGACTGTGGGTTTGCCAAAGTGACAAATACATCATACATACAAAGAAATTAGTACACTTAGAATGTATTTTGCACATATAGATAATACATATGGTCATAGTCTTTATGCAAAACCAAAACATTACCAGGAAGAAAACTATAAGAAAACAAACAAACAAGCAAGCAAACAAACAAAACACACACACAAACACAACAAAAAACAACCAACCAAACAAAAAATCTCCCAAACAAGCAAAAAAACCCTACCCCAACAGATTAAAATTTACACTCATACTTTTTTTTTTTGGTAGAGAAGAAAAAACATTTTATTTACCTTTGTACTCTAGGTGGAATCCAGTAAAGCTAACAGATCCATCACTCCGAAAAGCCAGATGCATAGTATTTGAACTGCTTTCTATCCTCTCTGGCAGCTTGCTATCTTGAAAACTCCCAATAAGTGGGCTATTACCATCTGGCCCATCATAGATATAAAGAAAATCATAATTTGGTTCTATACTGAAACTGTAGAACAAAAAAAGAGAAATATTAGATACAATGTGCTTTGCCCAACATTTTAATTCTAATTAGCTTAAACAAAAGTTTCCCATCACTGTTTTCCTAAAAGGAAACAAAAAAAGGCACCTCCACTGTCAGAATAATGGTTTATAGAAAAATTTGTTGGTTCTCTTTTAGAAACAATACTTTGCTGCTAGCCAGAAAAAAAAAAAAAAAAAAAGAAGTAAACTTTTTAAATAGAATCACCCTCACTCCACCCTCAATATTATAAAAATTACAAATTATAAATTATGTAGATCTACTGGAACCCTTGGAAGAAATGCCTGATATTATAATGCAGTCAGCTGCAGATTAGAGTGCACACAGCTTCCAGTCAAACCGACCACTTTCACACAGTCAGCGGATGATCTTCCAGTAACACTACGAGCAAGAAGCATTTTACCTATATTCTTTTTAAATGAAAATGTATAGTATTAAAACCTCATCTATTCTTTTGAACTTAATTTAAAAAAAAAATAATTTCAGTAATTACATAACTATAGTTAATTAATTAACTTAATTATTTAATTTTATTTTTTTTTAGTTAAAGGCAGCAAGTTATCCAATGTTACTTTTGAGATAGTCCCTGTACAAAAAGAGTTTAAAGAAAACTTGTTAGCAAAAATGAGAAAATCCATCCACTATTTCATGTCTACTTGATATAAACTTCCAATTAAAATAAATGTAGGTATAGAAGACCTTGTACAGCTCCTTCAGGGAAAATATTTTTAAACTTTTTGATTACTTTAAAAAGATTTCCTTTCAAAAGCAATGCAAAAAGTTTAAAAGTTTAACAGCTTGAGTTTAAAAGGGCTAGCTAGAGTAAGTCCCACTGAAAAGAATATTCAATAGCACCCAGTGGAGCATCCAGAGTTTGTTTTATACAGCAAGGGGGTTTATTTCTCACTCTTAGGATGCAACCTGTGCATCATAAATGGGGTACATGTCAGTAAATATGTAACCTACTTTTACCAAGACCTTGTCAGCTTCTCTCAAGAATCATTGCAAATGGTCAGATATTAAGAACAACTTGTCAATATTTGGGATCTATAAGCTCTTCACATAATCTAGTGAGTCACACTGTAAAATACTGGTTTTATTCTAAGATGGAGGATCTCATATCTAAATGTACAATATAGAGTGCAGAATATTCTTAAATATTTTGAGCTCATGATATTTCACTAAACACAAAAAGTGATGCTAAACAGTAGAAAGTTGCTTAGCAACTTAGAGAATTCTGAAATCACCAACAAAATGGTTTAATTGTTAATTATGTAAATATAATTGAGTGATTAATTTCCTCGGAAGCAATTCTTCAGAACAGACAAGCATATGACATACATCACTAAACCAGTCATCTCATTAACATCTCATTAACACTCATTAGAAATTCCAGCATAAGAAAGACTTAAATTTGATGGGACATTACAAGTATAAGTTTTAACTTTTCTTGGGCATCTTCATATGCCTCAGTTGGCACGCACATTTTTCACACATAATATGCATATTAACTTACTTTGTGGGTTACATACAATGATGCAGCAAAAGTTCCTCTGTGGATTCTATTAAACTCAATTTAATTGTGATAAAGGAAAATACTAAACCAATTCCATTTAATAACCAGAACAACAGGAAGTATTCTGCTGAAGTATCCTGAAATTATATGGACTAATATAACTAAATCTAAAAGATACTTTTGAATTTTTCCTTAAATAGCGGGTGTCTCGTGCAAAATACAATTAATCAATAGGCTTCATCATTAAAAAACATCTTCCTGAGCTAGAGAGAATTCAGTGAGTTACTCCATGCTACCATCTCAGGAGCAAAATTTTGGTAAACTGAGCACCATCCATTTTCATATTGGTTGGTGTTAAGTGAGAGCTTTCTGTTCAGCTGATCAGCTGTAAACTGTTCAGCTTTTAGTTGAACAGGATCAATTTGCTACTGAGGTTTACCTCTATGTATACCTAATGTATTTATTGTGACAGCTAACAAAGACAGCAATTGCTAATAATTTTGATAGTTATATTAAGTACGTATATGTTATACTATAAAGCTCTGGACAACTGTGAATAACAAAACTACAGGCACAAGTAAAAAATATAAACAAGAAGTAGGTTACCTGATAAATGCTAATGATATAACATAATCATTATTAACAGTGATAGTCCAGTCACAATCTCTGCTGTGGGGATAAGGATGAGGGAAGTTTGGTGAAAGTATAAAACCTGATGAGCCAGTCAAGTTTCCTCCACAGGGAGCTGTGAATAAAAATAAATTAGAATTGAAGGAAGAAACTAAGAAAAAAAGAAATGAGTAGCGGCAATCTGTTCGCTGACATTTAATGTCCTCCAAAAGTTAAACAAGAAACAAGTGAAGTATTTAAAAAAGCTTTAACAGAAACAAAAAATGTATTCATATTTCTCCTTAGATAAATACTAATACTACTAAGTGAAGTACTTGGTTTTGAACTCTGTGTCCTTTCGTTTGCTTGCATAATATTATATCAAGGCTTTTCTGAAAATACTGTGAACTTGAGAAATGCTCTGGCTGCAGACGTACAAAAAAACTCCAAAACTTGATTGCATAAGCTTTTCACTTTCTGCTTCCTGTTAAAGGCATTCTGAAAGAAACCTCTTAGGCTATGAAATATGACCTATTTACACTGATGATGCAACTTACCTACATTTTCATGACAGTACTGATTAGTAATTCAGATTGAAACTGACATAATGTATGCTCTGTGTTTGTGGTCCAGAAGTGTAAATACTTAATTAAAAAATGAAACTGTAACTAACCTAACAGATCAAGATGATGTGTATAGATATATATCAACTGAATGGGAAATATTTTCTAACAGTCTTTCCACCTTATACATGCTTTTCTTATATTAAAAAAGGAGCAACAGATTGCTAAATTACCTCAGCAGCAACAACAAAATAAATTAGAATCTTCCATTATATTTTGGTACTATAAGTGGTTATGAATTCCAAAATAAACATTTTATATAAAAGCAATTAAAAAGTGAAACCACCTTAGTTCTAGGAACACATAAAGATTATAAATCAGTAGCACTAGCAAATACATATTTTTTGCTTAACAATCACCAAATACAAATTTTATCACGATAACATTTTCTCAGAGGTTTTCAGTTGCGGGAGAAAGTTCCATTAGCTACAAGGGAACACACTGGAGAAGTTTCATTCGGTAAAAAACATGTACTTAGTTTTACATTAAGGATAAAAAGGCAATTTCTCTGTCTTCCAAAAATTAAAATTAGTATTGTTTCTAATCAGAAGCAAAATAAGATTACAAAACAGAGTAAGATTAAATTGTTACAAAAACACTGTGACTCCTTTAACTGTAAAACAGGTAACTGTAACCTTCTATCTTGCTGAACTAGAAGTTCATGCAAAGGAATCTTGATCTGAGAGATTGTATGGAATATAAAGGCTGCCCGTCATCTGGAACTAGTGTTCTTCAGTATAACCCTGTACATCCATGCTCTTTAAGTACTTTAGTGGTTCAGGCTGCACTGCCTGTACATCTCAAGAATAAAAACGTGAAGAATACTAGAAAGGACATTAAGGTTATCCACTGCAATTAAGCTTCACTGAAGTAACTCTTAAACTGTATCAGTCTGATGATATTTTCTGAGTCACTCTGAACATACATATGATGATACAAAGATGTTAACTCAAACTGTTATGTTTGAGTTAGTTCTTGTCTTGTTAGAGACTATTTTCTATGAATTTCTGGATTCACGATAATTTCCTGATGTGCCTTGATTTAGTATAACTCTGTTGAGTTCATTGATGAATGTTTGCATATTAGCAGCTCCTTTCTTATCAATTTATTCTTTCATTTACATACATTAGTGGTTACTTTTTCTCTTACAGGGAGACTGGTTCTTTCATTTAATTCCTGCCAAGGTCTAGTTGATCATCAAAAAGACTCTCCAGGGAATAAATGGCAAGTACATAAAATTGTACAGTCAAGAAGTATTTTATTTCAAGCTCTGTCATTGTTATTTTTTTTTACTGCTATATCAGCAGTAAAAAAGCCCAACAACACATTAATCTTCAACATTGTAAAATATATCCCAGGTAGAATTTTCTTCAGATATAGCAGTTTCAGATTATTTTATTTTTTAATTCATTAGATAATAAATCAAGAAAGACAACATAATTTAATGAAAAATGTTATTAGATGGTGTTGCTTTTTCCAGTTTACTGTCTTTTCTAAAAATGTTTGAAGTCCTTATTTCTCTGTATGCTTGAATTAAATTCTTGTGTGTTTCAGAATCTATAGTTTTCTGAATTTAATGTGTGTAACGCTATTATTAAGTGTCATAACTTTTTTTATAACATAGGGCAGACCAGCTCTAAAAACAAAGGACACCTATTTTTGTAGTATTAGACCGAAGACCTAAGGCTGAACAAATGTAATAGCCCTTATAGAAAGAAAGGCAAATGTGAATATATTGTGAAAAAAATATTTTTAATCTACTACACAGTGAAAACTAGGTGTAGGTTATGTCAATCTGTCTTTAGAAACCTCTCTGTAGACACAGTGGGAAGCAAGCACTATGCCAGACAGTCTGCATGATGATCTTAGCATATATTGTTTCTATGGGAGGAAATACAGACTAGGATGGCTTTTATCTAGAACCTATTTAATTTTTCCGAAAGGCAACAAAATAGTATTCTAGAACTTTCTGGATTTTATTTATTTATTCACTCAATTACATCGTAACAAAAGAAAAAAAAAATCTATGGGTTTGGTTTGTGGTTTTTTTTGATGCTGTTGTTTTGTTTTTAATAAGAGATATTAAATATGCAATGATACAATTGTAGAATTATAGAATTATTGAATGGTTTGGGTTGGAAGTGACCTTTAACCATCATCTAGTCCCAATCTCCCTGCAATGAACAGGGGCATCTTCAACTAGATCAGGTTGCTCAGAACCCTGTCCCACCTGACCTTGAATGTTTCCAGAGATGGGGAATCTACCACCTATCTAGGCATGCTGTTCCAGTTCTTCTCCACCTATCTCTAATTTTCATCATTCATTCAAGTACTTGAATCTAATTTGAAATTAAGATGTACTTAAAATTGTGTTACAGACAAGCCTGAAGGAGACTAAACAATCCAGGCTGTCCCACAGATAACAATTAATAAGTACCTTTATCTAGTTTTGAATATTAATAAGAAGTGGGTTCAAGAAGAAACACTGGAGTGTAAAGAACTAATAAAATTAATCTAGAACATGCTAAAACAATGCAGGTCAGGAATAATCCCTGCTTCTTCTGTCAAAATGATGCTTGTTTTTAATTAGACTATGATAAATCACAGTGATGTTGAATTTATGTGCAGAGTAAGCCTTGTACAGGTTTTCTTTACAGCCATAGACCAAGCTAAGTGAATATATTATAACTTTGGAAAAAAATGCACAAACTTCAGAGTGTGCTGAAATCCAACAGACAATTTTGAAATCTTTGGGCTCCAAGCCAAGGTTTACACACCCCACTTCAGTCTACCAGCAGCTCATATTCCTCCCAAATGTATAATTATGGGAAATCAATATAAAATAGCTTGATGCATGATATTTGGCCAATAAATCATCATAATAAGCATTCTTGCTACTCCATGTATAGCAGGCATTTGTGTGTAAAGTGTGCAAATTATAAGCATTAGGTAAATGGATGCAGGCAGTCAATAAAAGAAGTGCATGCATATTTACACATGTACTAAGAACAAAATGACAGTAGAGCCCCTACTTTTAATCTGTTTATTAATATCATCAACTCATTACTGATAATGATTAAAAGTGCTAGTACTGCTTTATAACAGAGAGATTATTTTTCAGTTGAAAAAGTCTTTTTAAACCAGCAGTATCAAATAAGGCCATAAGGATACAATATATTCATTATAAGGTCTGTTCCTAGAGCTCTATCATTCCTTTCATTTTTTTCCCTTAAATACCTACAAATATTCAGTTATCATTATAACCAAATACATATTTAGGCATATAAGAATAGTAAGAGATCAGCAATAAAATATTTATTTTCTGCAGTCTTCCAGCAAAGAGCATAGACAGTTCTTATCCTATAGAATACATTCACACTATATAGGACAGCACAGTAAGGAGAGTAAGAACAGAAAACATAACACCTTGACATAATAAGTAGAATAGCCACAGACACCAAGTCAATATCATAGTATGTTTGCAGATACCTGCATGCAGTCATACATGCGGCATGTACATGTGGGTACGTGCACACGCAAACAGCATGGTATGTTAAAGGCAAAAGAGTATCTGAAAGCTACACAAGTGCTCCTAGCAGTTTCAATTTCTGGCTAGATCCTCCCAGAAATGTTTGCCTATGATGAGACTACCAGGGATACCAAAGCAGGAAGAATACCACTGTCGAGCTGATGTTCTCACAGTTGCAGTGCCACCTTTCCAACACTCCAGGCCCAACGGCTCTTGTCTGACTGTTAGGTGCCCTTGTTTTACTTCCCTCCTTTCAGATACTTCATTCAGGCAGCCCAGCTTTGGATGTGAGAGTATCTTATAATGACATGACTGCAACTGGTCTATCCAATATTCTTCCACTTGCACTTCCTTGCAGTGGCCCATTTTCCTTCATTTCTGATCCACCAAACATGCTGATCCTACTTAACAGGTGTGCCAATGCAAATTTTTCCTGGGACAGAGTTAATTTTCTTCATAGCAGTTAATATAGGGTTATGTTTTGGATTTATGCTGGAAACTGTGTTGATGATACAAGGATGTTTTAATTACAGCTGAGCAGTCCTTACGCAGAGTCAAGGCCTTTCCTGCTTCTCACATCACACCACCAGTAAGTTGGGCATGCACAAGGAAGTTAGCAGGAGGTACCTCAACTGACCAAAGGGATATTCCATACTATATGATGTCATGCTCAGCATATAAAGCTGAGGGAAGAAGGTATCTGGGGGACATTCAGAGTGATGGTGTTAGTCTTCCCAAGTAACCATTACATGTGATGGAGCCCTGCTTTCCTTGAGATGGCTGAACACCTGCCTGCTGCTGGGAAGTAGTGAATGAATTCCTCTTTTTCCTTCACTCGCACTTTTACTTTACTTATTGAACTGTCTGTATCTCAGCCCCTGAGTCTTCTCACTCTCACTCTTCCAGTTCTCTTCCCCCATTCCACTGCAGGGGAATAAGCAAGTGACTGGGTGTTGTTTACTTGCCAGCTGGTGTTAAACCACAATAATAGGTTACCTGTCACAATTCTGAGGGAATTTCAGGTCAGCAGCTGCAGTCCTCTGAGAGAAAATCTATTTTTTTACATCATGATATCACATTTGACTGCATTAAAAAACATACAGGGCAAACAAGCATAATTTAATTATTTAACTAGCCAGACGGAACATAATCCAATAATTATTTATCATTCTACCTCTAGATCAGTTTTTAGAAGTGCTAGTTTAGGTATTTTCTAGATCAATAATAGTAATCATTAGTATTGCCTTAAAAAAGATTACTGGAATGCTACTACCTACTAGTAATTTCTTATTATTTTTCATCATGGTACCATTAACCGAGTTAAATGGTATCCAAGTCCATTTAATATGAGATATGTTAATCAGAACAGCATTAGAGACTGAGACAATATTTCCAGAAATAAATGGTATATTATAATTTTTACTAATGAAAATTTTGTTCTTTCTAAAATAACGAAGACTGCCAGAGAAATTAAGCTCTCTTCTAATTCTTTCCTTTTGCATCCTACTTTAGGCCTTACATAATTTTTCCTGATCTATAAGATTACTAGGTCACCTGCCTGATATTTCATACATAGAGGTATATGAATAGAATCCTCTATGCTCATCACCATTTTTCAAGATTTAAGGCAAAGCTAATAGAGTAATTGACATTGACTTTCTTGCATTCTCTGACACTGACCATCAAATTATAAATGACATGGCCTTGAGAGAGAAAGGACAAGAACTATTATACTAACAACTATAGAGGAAAGATTTTGGTAATGTCCATCAGGGGTTTATACAGAATAATTTATCGCATGTTCAGTACTTGTATGCATTTGTTCTTCAGAGAAAGTTCCTAGAGCAGTGTAATTCATTACACTAGAATTTAAAAGTTTAGAAAAGCATTACTTGATTTTTCTGCTTACCTATACAGACTGGTGGGTTGGGCTGCCAGAAGTACCGGTTTTCTACCTGAATGCAAGTTATTCTCTCATCTCCTTGCAGTTCATAGCCAGGGTCACACTGAAAAATGACAGTGTCTCCAGGTTCTCTTCCATCCCCATTTCTAGTACCATTCATGGGGACACCAGGGTCACGGCAGGCAGTAGCTACAGAACCTAGCAGAAAAGGGAAAAAGGAAAATAAATATTTTAAAAAGCCAGCTTTTATATCTGTTTTTGCTTTATTACATTTTTCTAATCAAGAAGTTCTGCAATTCCAAAAATATTTCTACTCACTTCTGAAATGTTGAGAAATCATCCAACAATCTTTTGCTTTTATACTATTTTGTCACCTGCTGTAATTACTGAACATGTGTATTTTTTATTTAATATTTTTTCTTTTTAAAAAAANTTAAAAAAAATAAAATCTGTGAAGCATTTCAAAAGTAAGAGATTTGCTAGTACCCTGGACACTCAGCACTTCTCACTTAGAGGAATTTTTAATATGAACAATAGAAGGAAGAGATTAAGAACCTATGGGTTGTCCTATAAACTGTGTTTGCACACATCTGTGATTCTCCAGAATTCCATAGTTCTTAAATGTATGTATTGTGTAACATTTAATAGTAAATTTGAAAATTAATTTAATTGATCATTCATATCTATACACTTGCACACAACACATCTACCATGCTAGACTTTTGTAATAATATTAAAGAGGTCACCTAAAAACAAACACACAAGGACTTAGTCTGAGAGAATATAGTTACACATAATGCATAAATATAATATATTACTAAGATCACACACACAAACACAATGACTGAAAGAGAAGTATGAGATTTACAGATGTTTTCTCCAGATTTACCACAATATGATCAACATATTATTTAATATATTATGCACCAAAATACATAAGATTGTGTGAAAAGTAAGCACATCAATGTTTATTTAAGTAAATATTGTTTTCTACTTACATTATAGAACTACAACATACTATATATATTACAAATTCACAAAAAATGTCAGAGTTGGCTGTGAAACTAGTCCCACTGAGCTCAGCAATCTGCGTAATATAAACACAAAATGGCAGTACTAATATTTAATTCAGATGCCCCATTTTGGAGGTGCTAATACCAGCAGACAGCAATGTATTCATCTGAAATGTGTGCGTTTTACATATTTACTATGTTTTTGAAGAAGAAATATTGATCTGAACAGGTTATTTCCCTCAAAGAAAAAAACACAAGTAGCTTTCTTTTTAAATAAAACTTAATAAAATTAAAAGAATTAGCTCTATAGAGCTATAAGACTTTTTATGGGGCTGTTTTTCCACATAAAAAGTCCTCAGTACATGGGTAAAAAAAAAAGGTCACAATAAAAAACACAACAAAAACCCACAAAAAATATCAACTATTACCAGAAGTTAGGGAAATCTTTCCTATTTATTCCGCAAAGATGAAATAAATATTTCTTTAAAATATTAACTACTATTACCATTAACATATTAACATTAATTATAATGTTGAGGGTTTATAATACATTCATGCAAGTTTTTAAAATTTCTGCTTCAGACAATTATCAGGAATCCAGCCTATATCTTTAAGTAAGCTGCTGGCTTTTAATTAGGAAAAAATATTACTAAAATACAGAACTACTAAATTTTACTGCACTATACTAGCAGCAGATCTTTGCATGCAAGAGAATAAAATACTGAAGCTAGATTACATAGGAGTGGAATTTCATCAAATATAAAAAGGTCAGTAATGTTAATGCAGGATAGAAGCAAATAAGAAATTCTTAGGGTAAACTCAGACTGAAACAAGTAGTAAAACCAGTCATACATTAATCTGCATTTCTCCCTGCTAAGAACACAGAACAAACTGTATCTTTGTATTAGTGCTGGCTATTCAGAGCAGTCCACATTGGATAGAATCTGTGTTCTGCCCATTTAAATACTGCCTGCCTTGAATCCTGACATAAAATAGCATAACACTCCATGCCTTAGTTAAAACACAATGAAATCAATTCTAGAAGTACAGGGGCCGATACTTCAACAGAATTCGTAATCAGTCTTGATGTTCGAGACAGAATTGTTCATATAAAATTTGTTATTAGTTATACACCATATTGTTCTTACTTGATTGTATCATTCTGCAAAAGAACTGTGTGTGGCTGAAAAAGAAGGTAAAGGGCCACCCAGATCTGTTTGGAATTCCTGAAACAAAATGTTTGGGATGTTTTAACCACTTAATAATTAGACTCAAAGCCTGTCCATAATCTAAAACCCATGTGGCAGCTGATGATGAGCAGTGTCATTCAGGGTTGGATGTTGACTTCAATATTGTATCCTTTCTTAAACATGGGGAAAATGGGACCAAGTAAAGTCTTAGCAGGTTTACGTGCAATAGAGGATGAGTTGATATGCTTTAATGAAGCAATACTATTTAAGAGATCTGAGTAGTCTGGAGAAAAGGACTGAAAGAAAATTCATGAAGTTCAAAAATGAAAATGCAAAATCCTGCATCTGGAAAAAATCAATTCCAAGAAAGAATTAGCTGGAAAGCAGCTCTGCAGAAAAGGAGTAGAGAGAAGAAATACTCTTACTGGAAGAGTACAGCAAAAGCAAAAATGAAGCATCCAGAAATTGCAAGAAGCAAAACTGCAACTGCATTAAAAAAACCCAAACAGACAAACAACAAAAGAAAAAAAAAAGACCAAAACAAACAAAAAACCAACACCACAAGGGTAGTTGATGCCAAACATTTTTTCCAGAGATGGTGTGTTATCTCCAACACTGGAGATACTCTAAGCTCTAAGCAGCCTAATCTGTTTTACTTTTTTTGTGACTAGAAAGTTGGACTAGAAGTCTCCAAAGATCCTAAACTATTCTATGACTTTTTTTTTAACTTTGAAAATTAATATTAAATTCACTCAGACTTCATTTAAAAACAAAGACTGTGTTAAGACTGATTAGTATTAGAATGCAAAAAACAGGTTCTCTACTTCCACAGCAGATGTAAATAAATTGTTATTAAGTCTGGACTTAGTCTTTTAATAGTCTAAAAGTCTATTTCTCCTTTTTCAGAGTTTCTTTGGCAATTTTCAAGGCTGTTAACAGTTTTGATTCTAAATGAAGGACTTATGAAACAGTTTGACAGACAAGGTGAGTTACTATTGTAGAAGCAACCATGAATGTCATACAGAAATTTTCAACAGGCTGATAAAAATAAATTAATGTGTAATCAATGAAAATAAATTATGACAGGAAAAGAACCCAGCATACATAAAAAGCACTATGATTAATGAAATGATATATTTATTTTTTTACTTTCTCATTGTAATCATTTTGTTCTGATTTGTCTAAAATCTGTGGGAAGTTTTGGTTTTAAGTTCTTCATTAAAGTGCTACTTTAGGAAGTATTTTAATAAAGAGAGTAAAAAGCCTTCATAATATTGCTGCTATATGATACGTGCTTTATTTATTCACATAGTTGTTTGGCATTATCTTAAATATCATCATCAGGATAATAAAACCATGATGCTACATTAATGCAAGTACATTGTAGAACTACAAAGCTACTAACTTAGTATAATTTGTCCTACCTTATTTGGGAATGTAGTTGGGTAAAAGTAGGTAAAAACCTTGGGTTGGTATGCATACTAGATTAAGTCAAAGATAAATAAGATTTTTGATGCATCTCTTGTGCTAAAGTTTTAATTTGTATCTATATAAAAATCTCCAGTATTTTGTTACTTTAGTTGAGAGCAAGCACTCCAATTAGTTTTGTATCTCTCACCACCATTTTAAAATATATACTTATGTTTTCAGAGAATTTCAACAAATGCAACTAATAGCTTTAGTTACAAAATTACATCTGTCATTTTAATTTGATTATCATTTCAAATAATGTTAGAGGCTTATATATGTGTAAATGGTGGACAAGGTTTCTATATTTATTTATATATTTACTTTTCTTACCCATTTCTACTCTCTGAGCATTACAGAATTCCTAAGAAAGACCATTTCGGTCTTCATGTATTTCCATTTAATTCATTCTAAAAGAATACACTAAGAGAAGGTGTCCAAACACAGTTCCACAATTATTGTGAGATTAAAGTGCAAATAAATTATTTGTTTACAGTATTCCTGAAAACCACATTATGTTTCTTTGTAAACGTGTCTAAATTAAAAATTATTAATTAGGAGTGGGATTAATTTAAATTAATTCTGTCCATGTCAAAGTTAGGTGTCTTATTAATAGGCTTGTTTCCCAGATTCCTTCCACAGTCATTATCACAAGGGAGAAACATCTATTGTCTTAGACAATTAATATTCTCGTGTGATACAATGGCAGGAAACATCACCCTGATACATAAAGCTTTTCTCATTGCTGAGAAAAAAATCCTGTATGAATATTTTATGTTAGACATGTAACCTCTATCTTAATAAATTTGTTACAATAAATTTTATTTTGACTCACAATGTCATATATTTGCCTCAAAAGTACAGAAATTATATAGTTTTTTGATAAATCAAATCGTCAGAATAAGAATCGTCAAATGCACAAATATATTTTGGGGTGGGTGGCAACGTTAAAAAATAATGATGTAAGAAGAAAACCACATAAGTCTCAGTGCTATATATAATTATAAAATCAAATAGAATTAATGCATTTCTTGAGAGTTAACATATATTAGCCGTATATTCAAATGGAATTTCTTAATCACAGTTTTCTGTAATATCTGGTTTGCTACTTAGATTTCAAGTGCCTAACTCTTGCCAATCATTACTGCTGTTAAAAACTGTGTTTGTTTGATTTCAAAGAGGATCTCTATTGTAATTGTTTTGATAGGATGTGTTCCATACTGCATTCTCAATTCTGTTTGCTTCTTTATTCTGTTTGGGTTTTATTTAATATTTCTTTTCATTATCTACCTTCAGCCTATCTTTTTCTCCTTTTGAAGTCTCTATACTATTTTACTTATGAAGTGCATATTCCAATACAAGAGCTGTTTTTTTTTTTCCCTGTTATATATTCAGGGACCTCAGTCACTACTTTCATGATTCCCTGTGGAAATTTGTGGAGTAAGCAAAAAGCTCAGTAATTATAAAGTCACTTATAACTTTTCTATCATACCTGCAATGCAGACTTGAGAGCTTTCTGCAAAATAAATGGAGCAGGCAGTCACAATTTCCCATAAATTCATGGACAGGCTCAAGTTCTTTGTGTCACATTAGAATTGATAGATAAAGTAAGAAAAGAATACAGCAGGTTTTATTCTATTACAGTTGTAAACTCACAGTTAAGAAAAGACTTCTTTTATGGTCATATTGTCTTGAATAACTAGTGAGGAATGATTTGTAAATGTCATTGATTAAATTGCTATAAACTACATGTTTATTATCTGGTACATGCAGCATGACAGGTGCAAGGATGACTGTGTGTGTAGCATAAACCTGTATGTGATCATCTGAGAGCTTTTTTCCCCTAACAAAGGTAGAGAAATGCAGAGACCTATTTTATTCTTCTCTAGGTAGTGCTAGTTTGAAATAATTATGCTGCAATCAGTCAGAAGAGTTGTGCTAGATTAAGATCTTGAAGAGGCAGTTCTTGACTGAACACACCAGCTTCAGGATGGAGATGAGTGAGACTCAGCAAACTGTTCAATAGATGAGGAATTTTGGACAGATTAAACACACTGAGTTTATATGAATTCCTACGTGGTCAGGATAGCAGAAAGTGTTTGGAGCTGAGTGTTTGTGAAGTAAAACTCCAGATTGTGTTTTGGTGTACACTGGGGCACATGAATTGATTCCTTTTTGATGAAACTAAACTGGAAGATACACTTCTGGCACTATGCTAGAATAACTCTGAAGAATATCTCTGAATATGAAGTGTTGCTAGCAGTCTTTCAGTACCAGCTGTTTCAATCTTTACATCAGTTTCTTTTAGTCTATATTACTTGGTAATACAGAAATAGCCAAAGCACCCAGAAGTGAGACTTGGCGTCTCAGATATCCATACAAAATATACTCTAATGTAGACTTTGAATATGTGACCACCAGTACTCCAGAAAATATCTGCTAATGCACAGGCATAAATATTACTTACTCTGGAGAGTTAGTTATCTATCCTGTTCCTGATATATGCCTTGAAGAAAGTGGGGCCGAACACTGTTTTGGACTTTCATAGCAGCCAAGCCATGTAAATTCCCCTTCCAGCCCCCAACCTGTTTGGATTTGTCCTAAGAGTACTCATATGATCAGATTCATGTGTTCATATCTGTCTACAAATTTCCTTCATGTGGGGTAGAAAAACATTTTGAAACATCTCTTTAATAATAAGGCACTCAAAAGCATTTAAATAATAAATCAAATAATTAAGTTATTGCATATTGATCATTCCTGCCTGAAAAAGAGGAAGTTACTACCAGGGTCCAAAGGTTTCTGATAGTTCAAAAGCACAGGTAATTTGATATGTGACTGCAGTGTCCTAAGATGACAGCTCCATTTTCATGCAGGAAAGACACTTTGAAACATGGCATTAAAAGTGTGACAAGGCAGTAATAGACTGCACTGATGCTGGAATCAATATAATAAATGTCTTGGGATTTCTTGCTGTTAGCAGTGATTTCTAAATTTAGTTTTCTAATGCATGCCAAGTCTAATATCAGTAAAGAGGCTGTATCCCAATGCTGAGACAAAATTACTTCTTCATTTTGATGATTTTGTGCATGTCTTTTGAAGAGAAAAGAAAGGGAAATTTTATTATCAATCTGAGAATTACAGAAAAAAAATCCAAATATTTTCTTTCTTTTTTCCTTCCCCCATCCCCCCACCCGAGCACAAAATCAGGGCAGAAGCTCAGCCTTCCAAATTTCAGGCTCTTCATAACACATAGCATGTCAAAAAAAAATTCATTCTTAACCTATTTAAATCAACATGTTCTTCTAAACTCCTATCACTTTAAATAAAGGCTTTCTATAATTGTTAGTCATTCAAACTTGCATCAGCCTCAACCAGTCCTGTCAGACTGCACCTTCAAAATTCAAGTTTCCCCAGACCTCATGTAATACCTTTACCCGTACGGACACTGCAGTCTCCCTGAATCTCTAATACTGTCTGTTTGAGAATCAGGTCAACATGGTATTTGCTATCTCAAATCCGACCTTCTATACAACTTTTCCTGAAAAAGAAAGAATAAAACAGCCACCGTGGTTTTATTCAGTCTCCTACCAACAGAAGCACTGCTGAGATAATTTTTTAAATCTATTTTTAACTTCTGTTTCTGCTGTAGATCTAACAGAGATTTAGGAGCATAGCCATTGTAATTCTTAAGTAAATTCTAACCATAGACTCTGTTGACTTTGCATGACTTCATATATTCTATCTAAGTTTGACAGTTATTGTTTGAAGATTAAAATGGGAAAATATTCAGAATAAAGCACAGAATCAGAATTTTATCTGGCACAATGCACCCCTTCAAAAAAAAAAAGAGTAATATTTTGCACAATCAGAGTTTTCTAGCTTGTCTAGGCAAGTTCTCTGTTTACTTAACTCTTAGCTACATCATCTTAGGCACTTAACTTTGGGTTTCATGCCACTCAGATTCTGCAATAGTAAATATTTTAGGAGGTGTAAGATAGGTTAGGTTTATTTTGCATGGGAAAAAATAAACAAAAGCCTCTAAACCACAGAAATCAGTAAACTGGTGTAGACCACACACACACGTCTGCTAGATATGAAGAAGAAGATACATATTGACGTGGCTTCTCACATAGAACTTCCTGATTAGTTCAAGAGACATTAGCTCAAAGAACACAATACATAGGCCCAGCTTTAGTTTCTGTTTCCAATATTTCCTAACAATTCTAAATGAAAGAAAAGCTGGGAAAAAATAGCTAAATCATTGGTATAAGTTTCTGTTGCATATCTTCCAAGAAGACCAGAAAACATTAAATTCTTGAACAAACTTCTGGAAGAAGAGAAGGTCCATGTTGAATGTCTAGAGCCAGGACAGCAGATTGGTTTGCTTTTCTTGTTGCTGAGTTGTGAGAGATGGTGGAGCAGTACATTCTGTGGACTGTCAATAGGACCTTCCAGGTAACAAACTCCAGAGTGTGTCAGAGCAGCAGCAGCAACCTCCTTAACAATCCGAGTCTCTGGCATGGCCAACAGGTCATTTTGCTGCCTGAAGCCATAGAAACAGTACTTAACATGCAGATAGGGGGGCCCATCACCATACCTCTGTAACTCTTAGTGAACCTTTCTGAGCCTTATTGACCTCTTACGCTAAGCATTGACCAAACGCATCCTAGCACCAAGCCTGGTACTACACATCAGAATAAGAAAGAGATGACTGAAGAAAGATTATACATTGTTACAGGAGGGATAACAGCTCTCCCCAATAGCCCTCCATGGGGCTTTCCTTGGCAGCTTCTCAGAGACCTCAGTTTGAGCAAAGCACAAAAAGAGGGGTTTTAACACAAAGTTTGAAAGTCCTGAAATTCCAACTGTCTTTTGCACTTGTCTTTGCAAATGTGTAATTGTCAAACATAGGTTATGTGCATGCTATTGTCAAAAATAGGGCTAAGTCAAGAAGACTCATCTGTCCTGAAAAACAAGTTCACAAAGCAAGTTACAGAATTTCTTGAGAATTTTTGCACCTGCACAGTCTCTCAGGGGGGATTTTGCAGGCAGTCTCCAGGCCCACAAAAACAGTCAAGCCACAACTTGTGAAGTTGCATTAAAAATGCATGCCAGAAGATACTGCAATTTCCCAGTCTATAACAAATTATATTCCCATTTTGGTAATACTACCCTGATAAAAAAGTAACCCCCATAGCATACAGCATACACTATGCTATAAGTGTGCATTTGACAAGTGGGAGGTGGGAGGGATGTGGAAATACAATCCAGGGATACAAGTGGCCCACAGTCCATCCAGGAACCAAGATCTCTACAGCATCGGCCAGAAGAGTCTGTACAGGAGCCAAGATCCTCACAGTATAGCTCTAAGAGGTCCATCCACTGCTTTAGGAGGGCTGGAGACGAGCACTCCTACAGCCTTGCTCAGGAGCCTTGTGCTTAGCTGAAATGGGGCTCCTGGGCAGTGGGTAATGGAGTTCCCCAATGAGGATAGTGAGGGCCAGTACAGCATGTTTAGTGAATTCAAGACTCTGCCATACGGAAAGATTATTTTCTTTAAGAAACTTTGAAGGAAAACACAAACAACTTAAGATTTAAAAAGCTGGAAAAGCTAGTTTAAAAAAAAAAAAAAAAGTTTTATTGAATTTGCTGCTTATAAAAAGATGTAAATAATTACTTAAATTTCTGTGCACAGAGTTGGCTTCAACGATCTTATTCTTGGCTATCAAAACACATTTTATTTTAATAATTTTATTTGACATGTAGTAGAGCTATTAGTTATTTTAGGAGGAAAAAAAAACCTAATCAAACCAAAAAATAATTATGGCCAAGGCCTTAGGGGAAAAAAAAAAAAGTGGTAGCAATTGTAACTGAACTTTTTAAAAGTGTTGTTTAGATTATAACCTGGTACAATCTTACATCTTTTTTGTGGGGGGAAGTGCTGAGATCAAATTCTTTCCTAAAGGCCTTTATTTGATTTTATTGTCAAATACATTTAGCTTCTTAGGGACATAACAGATGCAGATTTAATGAGAAAACTTCATTTTATTTTCTATTATTTATTTTGTTTTCACTTTATATTACTTATTAAAATGTATTATGTTAAAACTATTTTAATTACTACACTGCTCTTATGTTTTACTGGACAACCTTATGAGATATTTTATTCCTAATTCTTAAGTAGATCTCTTTTTCCATCAATATGAATTCTTAATTTTTGAACATCTATTATCCCTTAAGCATTTGCTCATAGTTTTGGCACTGAGTATGAAAGCCAGCCCCAAATAAACTAACTGACATACGGTTTCAGATAATTGCTGGAACACGGCAGAAAATGGATACTGTAACAATATGCAATCATGCTGGCAATGTATTCCAGCTGGGGAGAAGTGTTTTGAAAGATCTTAATTTCATTTAGATTTCATGTTTTGGGGCTTGAGTTTATTTTGGAATTATAGGGGTTTTTTAAGCTTTTCATGCCAGATATAACCCTATTTCAGATAACATATTTCTTTATGTGTGTATAGGAACACATGCAGATAGAAGTAGCTTCTCAGAAAGAAGCTATCACTAGGATCTTGGACCACAGACAAGGGCTACTCATTTATTGAAAATTCTCACCAATGATCACTAGTTTCCTAATGCAATTTCTACTGAAAACACCAGGAAGATGATTTGAGTGAAAATACATCTGTTTGATTCTTTACAAAAAGTTTGTGCATCTTGCTGTGATGCAACAGTTAAAGACACAGTTGTGCAAGAGAAAACAGCACTGCTGTTTTGCCTTGTCCTTGATTTTACACTCTGGGTGAACCAAAATCTTCAGAAGAGAAGGAGAGATTGTTCCTATCTTAAAAGTTAAGTTATTTTTTGTCTTTTAGTATCACAAATTTACTATATTTATTATAGCCTTACAGGGCAGGTTGCACAGGCACGTATCCAGGCATGTCTCCAGAACCAGAGACTCTACCACCTCTCTTGGCAGCCTGTTCCAGTGTTCTGCCACCCCTGAAGTAAAGAAGTTCCTCCTCATGTTTAGACTTAAGATAATACATTTTTTTTAAATTTATTTATTTTAATTATTTAGGAAAGCATTATAGTATGGTCACTTGCAACAAATTGCAGAATATAGTCAGAAAACAACAATGGGAACACAAAGAAGAATTAAGATCTGATTCTTATTTTTATTTACTTCTGCAAGGTTTTAAAATTCCTCTATGTAAATTAATTATACCTC
This sequence comes from Pedionomus torquatus, assembly GCA_013398155.1. NCBI lineage: Eukaryota > Metazoa > Chordata > Aves > Charadriiformes > Pedionomidae > Pedionomus > Pedionomus torquatus. The sequence continues at coordinate 62,277 of VZRU01001291.1, read as the reverse complement.
AGACTGCATGTCTGAATATGTCTAGCTAGTAACTGAAGTTACCAGTCCATGAATAATTTTTTTCATAATCATATACAGAAGACTGCAAGATGAGCAGCAGTCCTTCAGTGAAGTGCCTTTGCTAGATCTATCTTTTATGAGATGAGGCACCTTACTGGAATGCTTTGAAATAAAAAAAAAAAAACAAACAAACAAAAAACAAACCAAACCAAACCAACCAACCAAACAAACAAACAAAAAAAACCCCACATAAATATTTCTATGGCAATAAAATACCAAAACCATCTCAAAAGTAGCATTAATGCAATACAATAATTTGACAGTGAAAACAAAGAGCAGAATAACTATGGCATCCCATCTATTTACCATTGGAAAATGATTTTCCCAGTCATATGATTAAATGTAAATTTCATGCTGTGTTTTGTACCAAATACTTAATAAGATACTTTTTTGTAGAATGCTGAAAACCAACTCACCACTGCTCTCCTAATGCAAAATATCTTGTAAGAAGATATTTCAATGAGGCAAGATGAACTTTATCTCTACATGGTTTCATCAAAGTTATTCTTATAAACCTCAGCTGATGAATTTGACAGTCACACTGCAGTTTACGTGTAATTCTATGTAAGATTGCAAAAAAGAAATAAAAAAAAAGGACTGTTGAACAGCCATTGTAGCGTGTGAATGCAGAGACTAATTTTCAAGGTGAAATCTCCAAAAGAGAAGTGGCTTGGGAAGTGCTTCTTGTATAAAGAAGACAAAATAGCAAGCCCCAGTCTCACGCAGTTTTGCTTACTTCTTGGTAGTAATGGAAATGCAAGAAGGGAAAGCTTTATTGAGATTATACTCCTTATCCAGTTAATCAAGGCTCATAGTTTTAGTCTCTAAGGAGTCTAAAGAGGCAAACTGCATTAGTGTATTAACTGATGATGAAGTTGAAGAGAAACAGAAAAGTAGTTTCATTTATAACATTATGACTCCACATAAAGGTTATTTTGCACTTCCAAATTTGAATACGGAAAGCTGGCTTGTAAGCATGTGACCATTGAATGTAATGTAATCAAAGTAAGCAATGCCATACATTGTAATTCCAGAATGGAGTCTAATCTGACAAAATTTCATCCATCCAGGTAGGTATCTGACACATTTGTTCTAGGCTTTTTCTGTAGTCTACAGAGCTAGTCTACAGTAATTCCAAAGTGCTATTCACCTAGTCTTAAAATAAGAAGGGACGGCTGTTTTTTGACAGTAAAGTAAATCCGAGCATTTTAAGGCATATCCTGTTATATAAGAAATTGCTGTCACATGATGTAAAATACTACTAGAGCATCTGTTTATAAAAAAAAACCTCTCCCAAATACTTCAAACATATTTATAGGTTAGTTCTGCACTGACTGTCTTATAATATTCAAAAAGTGCTCTATACTGTATGCTGTTTAATTAATCAGCAATGTGACTGCACAGTTAGGCATGAGCAGCATGCAGTCCGTAATGCTGAGTAACTCAGTAGTGCAGGTATTAACAGTAAAATAATGACCTACGATAAATGATTGCAGATCCTTTCTTTCTGCATGGATGATAAATGTCACCTGAACTGTTAAAGCTAGCAAAGAGAAAACTTCCCTTTAATACCAGATTCAAAGGCCCTTGAAAACTAAGGGAATAATCCCACCGATTTCAGCAGGATCTGATCTGGTATTATACGCTGTATGTATGTCAAAGAGACTAAAAGCTTATTTTAAGCGCACACAATTATTATCAACCATTTTTTGATCCTTTAATGTTCCCACTCAATATTTTTCGGTTCTTTCTGTCTTTGGTTCTTCCAGCTACTACTTTCAGCTTGGTGAAATGAAGCAATGTCAGCTGAAGAAACTGTTTCATTATGCTTAATACTTCTGTCTGACCCAGAGATATACAGCTCATGTCTGGCAAATACACACTTGTTCCCTTATCTTTCTCCTTCACTTTTCTCGAACGTCTAATTTTCTATTTTGTGGAGACTTTACTGACCAAATTAAGGTGTTTTTCAAGTATGTATTTGGCTTCTTTATTGGTGTTTTNTATTTTGTGGAGACTTTACTGACCAAATTAAGTTACTGCTGACTTTATTGGTGTTTCTCAAGTATGTATTTGGCTTCTTATGCTTTCTCTCTGACAGTTCAGAGAAAATATGCTGTAACAAGTGCTCCCTGTTTGCATATTGCTTTGGGCCTTTATTCAAATTCTTGTATTTCTCCTAATTTAAGGGAAGAAGACTGGCATCTGTTCTCTAGCTCTATGATTCAATCTATTCACCCCATTCAAACTTTTTCAAAATCCTCATAGTGCAATCATACTGGTGAGTTCCCAGAGGTTCTTATTTTCCTTTTACATGTATCTTCAAAGTCTTTAGATATCCTGCTTTATTACACATCTTGGTTTTCAGGTTTTGTGGACTCTTCTTTCTATTGTGTTCCTTCACTGTGATCTCAAAGAAGACTCCAGAAAATAAGAAATGTTAAAGTTTATATTAGGAGATTCCATAGTCAGGGTTCACAGACATCCAACAAGAAAATGATACACTACACATCAGAGACAATACTAGACCAAAGGTCTGCTCTGCATAGTGATGAGGTGTGAAGTCATGAGTAGTGACATTTATTTTTTTGTTTACATTAGATGTATAAAAGATGTACTTTCAGTAGTCTTAGATACATGATGGTGGTAGAAAGTATAGAAGCATGAGCAGGCTGATCTCCCTGATTTTGTCCCATCACTTTCTCTTCTGCTTCTCAGAGTAACGCACAATTGTACTAGCTTAGAATGTTTTTTCTTGACAACCATAAGAAACTCTGCAGTGTTCCTTAGAAGTTCAGCATAAAATAAGCAATTTCTTTCATATTAATTGCTTATGGAAAGAGATTATGAATGTTAAAATCACTGAAAGAGTTCTACCATTTCAAATAACAAAATGTTCTTTTTTCTCTCCAAAAGAGACAAGCAAACAAAAAGAAAGAAACAAAATTAAATAAATATAATTAAATAAATAAATATAAATAAATATAAATTAAATAAATAAAATAAAATAAATAAATGATAGGTGCAGAATTATGTATGATAAAATGTTGATAAATTATGTTGATAAAATGACATCAAGATCTGTAAGGAACTGATAAGAAGTTTAATCCACTTTTTAGAAACAGATTTTTAGTTTAAAGAATAAGAAAATAATAGAAAAAAAATCTTTCAAGGTCTTGAAATGATGTTGTTTTTTTCAAAATACCTTTTGTCATTGAATAGCATTCCTCTTAAGATAAAAGGGCAAATAATCCAGTTTAATAGTCATATCAAATTTCATGAAATGGCAAGAGGAAAGTAAAAGCAGATACCTCCCTTGGGTGAGCTTTCTGTTTGCTAATTACACTGTAGCTAAAGTATGCAGACACCATCTGTTTCACTCAGACAACATTACATACTCAATGAAAGTATGTGAGAGCTTGAAACAAAGTTGCACTGAATTATCTTTCTTCATGTCCTCAAATATATTTCTTTCCTGGTTAGTAGTTATTTATAAAATAATTTTAAATCTTCACTTGAAGGAAAAACAAACAAACAAACAAATAAAACAAAAAAAAAAAACCAAACCAAACAAAACAACAATAACAACAACAACAAAAACAGCAAAAAAAATCTCTGTGATTGTAATTCCAAACTGCGAAACATCAAGTATTTGAGAAGGATCACTGTGATTTTGTGAACCTGGACTGAAGAGTAAGAGGAATGCTGAGGCAGTAACACTTCATGAATACTTTAAACTGTCATTATTAGATCTCAAAAGACTGCAAGAGAATTAAAGAAAATACCTCTCCTTACAGGCAAAACTCTATAACCTCTTTTCACGTAAAACAGTGGAAGTACATCAGTAGTTGCTTTATGTCTTTACTCCCACATCCCATCCATTTTTCTTTTCAACTCCACTCATATTCTACATTTGTTTCTTTTGCACTCACCCTAAATGACTACCTGAATAAGTTCAGTGCGGACAGCTCTCCTACTTCCCTTTTTGGCCTCAACATTAAATAAAGAAGCATGTCTGAAGCTGGAAAGCAGATATATGACACTCTTCCAAATAGGCTCTGGGAGGGGCAAGGTATTAAAATGGTAAAAATATCTTGGAACCAAGGAAATAAAAAGTATTCATGGCTTCAAAGACCAGCAGGTGGAGCAAAGGCACTCTTTGACTACAGATTAAATATGTTTTTTCTTTGTCCTCTCATTTACATACTTCCTTTTTCCATCACATTAATGTGTGTGAACACGTTTTTTTGTCATACGCATTGAAAGAATGAGAGTAGGGGAAAACAAGGACTACTAACAACTACCAAGCACAGGAAGCACAATAAGATAGAAAATGTTATCATTAAGAGTCTCTGTGTCAACCCATGTTGGAAATACTGCAATTGCTAGACAAAATTATGATATTGGATCAGATCTTGCTAATCTTGAAAGGAAAAAACAAACAAACAAACAAACAAACAAAAAAACAAGCATTCAAATGGACCTCACTCAATGATTTCTGCTGTATCAGCACTAAAAATGTCTAAAGAGATTTAATAACCATTAAGTAACTGTTTAGATATGTCACCATGCTCTCTAATAAGATGAATAGTGCCAGAAGGCAAAAATAGAGGACACTGCTGTTCCTGTAGTGTTACTTCTCATTTCATCCTATTCAAGAACAGCAGGAATGAAAACTCTGCACAGCTGTCTCTGAAAGCAGAAATTCTTATTGATTAGAAAAGGGTGTAGCCTTTAACATGCCTAAATCACCTCCTTTGTGAAAAACACTAATCATAATGATAAGCATTCTGTCACTACCCAAGCTGCCCTTGAAACAAAGCCAAATTAGCAAAGAACATGTTTTGCGTTTTGGGTTTTTTTAAATTTTTTTTTTAAGATAAAAAATATAGGTTTAAAACAAATCTGTACATCTGGGCCAATTCTTTCCCTAACAAAGTCAGAAATATTGTCACTGACTTCAGCTCTTTCCAGCACTACAATTATCTGTGGGTGAACCACATTATAAAAAAATAAAATTAAATTTATCCACTTACTTGAAAACTGTATGGCGAATCCAGATTTGCTGATATAAAAATCTGTGTCAAACTGAATAGTTACTATGTTGAGTGTACTGTGAATGCCTTCAGGAACAAGGGATCCACTAATTTCTTTGAGCAACATCTCATTCTCAGGTGGACCATCCCAAACTCGTAGAATATCATGGGATGCCTCCGTATCAAAAGCAAGAAACTGGAGGCTGTAAGAAGACCATGATTTTACTGTCAGCTTTCATATTACTCAACAACACATCTTTAGGAAATAACCTAAACCAAAAAAGCAAATAAACTTTGATTTCCAAGGGTGATTTCCCATATTTTTTTCACACCTTTACCTTTGAATACATAAAAATACAATTAAAAAATGTATTTGAAAGAAAAATACATTTGAAAGAAAAAACATGATTTTTTTCTTTAATTTTATCAGTTTCACAAAATTATAACCAATTTTAAAGCCTGATCTTCATCAGATAATGTTTACTGAAAACCAGATAGTTTCAACTCAAACCTACATATTCAAATTTAGAATGCCAAAAATGCTAGCCTTGAGCTGCAACTTAAATTTTATATCCCATGTCCCCTTTTTTCTCCACTGTACAGCTAAGATTTGCTTATTATATAAATAAAAATATTTGTTATAATTTTAAGATTTGTTTTCAGTACCTGACAATATTTCCTGGGTCTACTTCAATCACCCACATGCAACGCAGATTGTTGTCATAGGGAAAAGGATAGCCAGGAGACAAGATTCTTCCGGATGATTCTCCTTTAAAACGACCTCCACATTCAGCTAATAAAAAGCAATATTACATAAAGAGTTACTTTTAATTCATTACAGATGGTCTTCCAGCTAATCATCTGAGCAATCAGTTTATACATCTACTTTCTTGCTGAATAAGTAAAACAACTAAACAGACTGTATGCCCTAAGAATTCAAGACAACATAAAAGGACCAAAAATGCCTTTGGAAATCAATCTGTAAATGTGACTTTATTAGAATATTTTTGTACATTCCTTTGGCACCTAAGGTTTTCTAATAATTTTGAATACACCATAATAATTAGAAAATGTACCATTGTATAATCAAAGGAACATGGACTGTTACTTATTAAAAAACAAAACAAAACAAAAACAAAAACAAAACCCAAAACAACAACAAAAAAACCCAAACAAACCCAACTGAGAACAAGAAGTCACCATAAAGCAGTAGAATTAAATTAAGAAAATCAAACATACTAGTAAGTAGAAAAACAAAACAAATAAATAAATAAAAAAAAGACAGGAAAAATATTTTAAAAAGCAGGCTATTCAGAGAGAAAGTCAGCCTTCTAGCCTAGAAAACAAAAAAGTTATAAAACTTGTCCTGAGAGTGAAGCTATAGTATTTCTTAGAGGATAACATATGGTAAATAACTCCCTCTTAGATGGCCTCAGTCAGTCTTCAAACTAAGTGGAGTATTTCATAATCTTAATACTTCATCTTTGAGAAAACCTGATTTGTTAAATGTAGATTCTTGAGGCCTTTAAAGCCTTCCTATTTTGCTTTCCTTCCTTTTAAAGTCCCTCTAATACTTTCTCTCTTGTGAAATGCAAAGCCAAAATAATGCTTTGATTAGATCTCTTGGTAGAGTTAAAATGCAGTTTTATTTTAACATCTTCTAAAATATTTATTTAAGAGATTTATTACCTTAGGATCTGTGAGTTCTGTGATAAAATATAATTGAAATGCTACTCTTGATGGATTTTCTGACATAATAAAAGCAAATTTGCAGAGACAGGTGGCCTTTCATATCTTTTCTAAGCACTTTGCCAATCCGTTAATTCCTAAATACTCTTTTAAAAAAAATCTTTCATAATTATTCAACTGGGAGGATAGCATAGTCTATTATTTTTTCAGAGCAATGATATGGAGTACACTATAAAGAAAAAAATACTGACAAACTGAATGAAATTAAAAATTAATTAAATTTCATCCAGGACCACTGAACAACTGTAAGTTTATAATTTATAATTCTCACACAGGAAAACCAGTTTGCTTTTTTGTTACGATTTTTTAAGGTTCCTTCTCTCTCCCCGGGGGCTTATTTATGCAGCAAGGTTTCAGCTCCCAGGTTTTGCTGGTTGCTGATTCAGCTGTCCAAGTGGTGACTTCTCAGAAATCAGAATCCTCTCAGGTTGCAGCCAGCAGTAACAGAGCAAGCACCCTTCAATCTTATATCACCAGATTGCTTACTAGGAAGACAATCCTAATAAAGAATGTTAATTCTGCCTCTAAATGTCAATGCTAATTCTAAGAATAACAAGTTAAAGGAAATATATTATACTAATTTCTTTCTGCAAACTTCATGGATAGCATGTTGCATCGTAGCAGCAAATTCAAGGGTCTGTTGACTTATGTAGCCACTTTAAGGGGCCCTGCTACAAGAAAAACATTGAAGTGCTGGAACATGTCCAGAAAAGGGCAACAAAGCTGGTGAAGGGTCTGGAGAACAAGTCTTATGAGGAGTGATTGAGAGAGCTGGGATTGTTTAGCCTGGAAAAAAAGGAGGCTGAGGGGAGATCTTAATGGTCTCTACAGCAACCTGAGAGGAGGTTGCAGAGACCTGGGGGTTGGTCTCTTCTTGCGAGTGACAGGTGATAGAAAAAGAGGAAGTGGCCTCAAGTTGCACAAGGGGAGGTTTTGACTGAACATTAGAAAAAACATTTACACTGAAAGGGTTCTCAAGCATTGGAACAGGCTGCCAAGGGAAAGGGGTTGAGTCACCATCCCTGGATGTATTTAGAAGACCTATAGACATATTGCTTCCCTATATGGTATAGTGATGTTTCTTTATCTGTGTTATGTTGATGGCTGGACAAGATGATTTGAAACATCCCTACCAATCTAGATAATTCTATCTTTCTATAATGCTCATAAATACACAGGAAATAATTTCATTTGTTCATGTCAGCCTAAAATATTTAATGCAAAACATCACCGTTCTCTCAGATTTCCAGGGTTTCATTGAACAGTCTGTAGACCCTAAAAGATCTTGTAGTGGGTTGGGACCAAGTTCTTAAGCATGAAACTTGATAGAGTTATCTGACTCATAACCAAATACTCTGGAAATAAGGGGCACCAGTGTTGCAAAAATATTTTTTTTTTTCTTTTTCTCTCCACCCTTCCCCCCCCAATTTGCTTTCATGGTAGAGAAGTTTATTTTCAATCTGATTCTAGTTAAGAGTGGGTGTTGAAAGAAAGATTCCTATAAACCAGAAATGTTAAAACAGTTTTACCACTGATTCATCTTCACCTCCTGCTATTTAAGCCACTACTGAATTTAGCCTCAGAAACTGACTGCTTTGATCACAGATGAGTAAGAGATGTTCAGACTCAGACTTTTGTTTGGACATTTTAGAGAGATACCTAAAAGAGGTCTCAGTCCTGTATAAAAACCTTTGCGATACAATTTTGTTGTTTTCTTTGAGGAACATTTCTAATCTGAGCATTCCTTTTCTTACTGATCTTCTGCATTTCTTTTCTTCTGCTTCCCAGTTCTGTTCTAGCCAATTATTTCTTCATGTTGTATCACCACTAAGATATCACTAGTCTTTTACTATATATTTTTTAAGCCCAAGACACCAACTGATATCTAAGACATTTTATAGAATTTACAGTGCATCCCTCCAAAAGTATTTTAAAGAATCTGCAGTGAACCTTAATTAACATTAAAAACTAGAAAGCATCATTATTTACAATAGGCATTCAAAACCTTTTTGGCTTCTTAAGCTTGTCTAAAAAAAATCTCATTTTTGTTAATTAAAATTCTTTTAAAATCTATTTAGCCAAACATATGAAATCCTCAATTTGGGATGGATACTGAGGTTAATGCAGACAACAGATTTACAGCTGTTAACTGTCTCTGTATGCAAGTAACACATTCTACTACTTGGCTATGGAGAAATACCTAACTGAAATCAACAAAATTGATATAAAATCTGACATTCATTTATGTAGTCTTGTTTGCTTAAGCGAGGGAAATACGTACAAATGCATGCTGTTCTAAACTGGATGGATAAGTTATCTCTTTGGGAATAGTGGAATAATAAATAAATATGTTACTAAGGTGATACATGTTACGATTTTTAAAGCTTATAATGCACCTGAAAATGTATTTTGTCATTCAAACTTTTAATTTCAACTTTCTGGCACCTTTACATTTTATTTGATCTTTTTGTTTCAACTTCCATCATATGTTCTTGTACACCTCCTATTTGCTAGTTGCACATTCCAATGCCATGATTTCCCCCTAATTTTTGGTGTCATATATCCTAAATGATGTAGAAACTAGTTAAGCCTTATCACCAATTTGTGATTTAAGCATTCAGTCCATAATTATTACTATAAGAGAGCTGTTCAGTTCTTATTTGTTGCATAGTTTTCCTAGATGGGCTTCACGTCTTGCTGAAGAGTGCCTAAGTAGATTGTTTTCTGTCAATTTTAAATTTAAGCACAAAGTACGCGACCCCGCGCCTCTCCTACTCACTCAATCTCAATTTGCTCTAAAAGGAAATGAAAATGGAAGAAAATTAGAAGGATATTTAAGTCTTGGGGTTTTTTTGCTCCCCTATAGAAGAAATTGAGCCTGTAGGCATCTGCACAATGTATAAAGCTATTGTAATACTGCAATAACATGTACTGTGTTACTCATCAGAGTCACGTAACGGAAGCCAAACTACAATGTAACTCTATAGCTCTTCATATCTTTGAGTTTTTTATTTTGATTTCTTTAATAGTATTTACATGTAAATATATGAAAAGTTTTCTAGTTCAATGCTATTAAATACGACTAGAGAAAAACAAGAACAAACTAGTTTTACAACCCCTCATAAAACATATTTTCCAGGCTTTCTGATTAAGATGTCTTTACATACTGACTACTTGCTGAATGTAACTAGGTTTTCATGCTTTAAGAATTTTGGTATGCACAAATGTTCAGTAATTCCTATATTTTTTAAACCTAGAAAAGGCAACACCACTCACAAACTTAGGAAATTTATTCAGACAGATCTGTAAATGTATGCATAAATAGATCTGTATACATACAGATAAATTTCACATAACTCACAATCCCTACAATTTTTTCTTTCTTATATTCAGATAATAGTTTAATTAACCTCAAAAATATAATAAAATAAAATAAGAGAATGTTATACCAATACATGATGGCAGAGGATAGTCCCATGCCCTTCTTTCCCCAGTCATACACTTTAGAAGGCTACTTCCATGGAGTGTGTAACCTGGATTGCATCCATAAATTATAGTGCTTCCAGCAAAATGGCCCTGGTCACTGATTTTATACCCAAACTGTGGCACACCAGGATCCTCACAATGTGAAAGCTCAAAACCTGCAATAGGAATAAAACATCATAGTTTCAAAATCAAACAGATAAATACATTAACAAAATTGATTTTCTGTTTTCCAATGGAAATCAAACACTTTTGGACTTCATGTAACAACACATTTAAGGTTTCTTGTCTGTCTTTAAACAGTTTAAGGAGGATAACAGTCTCTACCCCCCACTTTAGAGCATGTCAACCAAACTGTGTCATACATCTTTTTTGCTAAGAGTCCCATTGAAGACTGATAAGAAAATTCCTTATGATTACCAATCAGTTCTAAAATGATATGATAAATTATAAAATGGAAATTAAAGTGACTATCCATTTACTTTGATGGAAATCTAGCTTGTGAATAGACATTTAAAGGCTCATAAACAAAATTGCACAGCAGACTCATTTGCTGTTATTGTGCACAGTAACACCGATGGCACAATAGCAGCTATAGCATCAAAGAAACACTGCAATATTCATCAATCCTTACCTCAGTCCTGTGTTCATTAGTCTGTTAAAAGCTACATGCAGGAAGCAATAATAATGATGATACAGAGAATTCAAGCCAAACAATATGGATGTTTTGGGGAATTAAGAGATTAAGAGCAAGGGATATGAGAGCCAATCTAAATCTTCCCTCTTCCAATTTAAAACCATTACCCCTTGTCCTGTCACCACACTTCCTGCCAACGAGTTCCTCTCCAGCTCTCCTGTAGGCTCCTTTCAGATACTGGAAGGGATATTCATATGACATATGAGGGAAAGCATAAAGGAGATGGACTTTTCTGAGTATGGCTCTGATAGATTTAATTATCTTCACAGCAGCCCACATGGTGCTGTGTTATAGATTGACTAAGCCAGTGTTGATGCCATACCAATGTTCCTGCTATTGTTGAGCAGTACTTGCACAACATCAAGACCCCTGTTTCTCACAGCAAGTTGGCTGGACGTAGACAAGAGGCTGGAAGGGGATATAGCTGGGACAGCGGATCCCAACTGATGAAAGAGATATCCCATGACATATAATGTTATACTGAGCGATAAAACTTAAGGGTAATCATTCCAAAGGAGCCATTGTTCAGAGTCTGACTGGGCACTGGTCTGTTTCTGGGAGGTGGATTTTTTTCCTCTTTCCTCCCTGTTTTCACCCATGAGTTTTTCTCATTTTTCTCTTCCAGTTCTACAAATACTTACAAAAGAAGATTCATCACTGTTCAGGCTAATAACTTTTAAGGCTAGGAAAGTGCATTCTATAAGAATGCCTGTCTCAAAAGACAGGAAATGTTAATGATAAGGTTTCAAATGCTGGGCTTGGACATACCAATATAAACAAGAAAAATTAAATACTTTAACATAGTAGCAGAGAACTGGAATGCCTCTCTTTAATCATAGGGTATAGTCCTATGCTATCACAGGCTATACCTGTGTATAATTATGCAACTTTCCCCTGAAAAATAATTACATATTCTTGTAGCATCTTGAATTTTTTTCCTTTCAATCTGCTAAATTTTTCTTTATTATAATTAGTTTTTAAAACATAAGAACATTCTTTGAACAGATGAAAATGCATTCAAACTTTAAGCATAGGGACAAAAACGGATGTTGACAGCTGCATTGCAGAATTATCTTATAATACTGTACTGCTTGTTAAAAAATCAGTTTTATAAAACAAATAAGAGATGATGAAATAATTATACAGTAAAAAAGTCATATACTCCACATGTCAATAGATGTGTAATAATCACATATATGTTCAGAAGTTGCCAATTGACAAAATAGGGTGTATTTCTGTTTCTTGTGTGCCCTTTAAGCCAGAAGCAATAAAAGATTTGTCCTCTTCTAATCTTTATATTTTAATTTTGTCAGTCTACATATAGGTGAGAGGTTTTTCTTAAGAATGTTTCTTTATCATTTTGGTTCCAAAATGGATTATTTTAAACAATAATCCAAACTCAAAAATTGCTAGTTTAATGCAAAGGTAGTATCAGACACAAATCTTAAGATGGAGAAAGTCTTTTACTTTTGAATTACCTTAAATTATCGGTTTTGGTTACACATTACTCAGACACTTAAATATTATAATGTGCTAATACAATTAACTGGAAATTTTCCTATTTTTCTTATCCTTTCCAAGACTGAAAAAAAATTCAAAACAAGCCTCTAGAAAAAACTACAGTGGTTTAAGTACCAAACTAAATGAAGTACTGTCAAAGCAAGGTTTCATTATGCTACATGTTTTGGGTTTTTTGAGATAAAGTTATGAAACTATGTTATTTTGAGAAATGATGAATGATTTATTGATTTTATCATAACTTGTCTTTTGACTGCATTTTTGTTTTATGAGCAAAGAATTTTCATTCCTTTAAAATCATAAATCTAAACTTCTTTCTCAAATACTTACTGGTATACACAAGCTGAAAACCTTCATCAGTGCCCTCCATGTCTGAGTTAAATTCCAACCACAAATGATTTGAAGTACTACTTAGTGTCAGGCCTCTTAATGATGCCCCAGTATATGCACCCAGCAGGTGAGCAGTATTGTCTTTGCCATCATAGATCTGTGAAAAAATGCAAGTTTTACAGTTATGAAGAAAAAAACATATATTTGATTTACAAAATAATTCTGTACATCTTGATTAAGAGGGAGGATAGCTTTGCCAAGGGAGATCTATTGCTAGTCAACATGACATAATATTTGAATATTCTGTTTGCCTCTGTTCACTTAGGTTGACTTAATTGTGGTGATTTTTCAAATGCAAAATTTAAAATGTTAGTTCCTTTTTTTTTTGCACAAAAATGGAAGTGGGCAGAGGTGCCATATCAACTGAGTATTTTTAGACACCTGTGCTTTCTCTTTCCCTGCCAGTTGTAATGCTGGTCACACCCTATCAACATACACCTATTTTGTATCTGCATCAAGTCACTGAGGTAGTATAATAGATAAGCTCACAACTCCCTAACTTTTGCTTCATAAATATAGCTCTTATTTTATTTTTTTTTCTATATAAAGAGAGGTTCAAATATAACTATAAAGAAAAAGAGAATAGGAAATAAAATAAATTGAACAACTGCTTCTGTAAATTGAAAGAGTAATGTAATCTATATGTAAATTGGAGTACAGCACTCTTATTATTTATTTTTCTTCAAGAGTCATTCTTTGAAACAGAAATTTCTATCAGACTACTAAATATATAACACAATGTTTTGATAATTCTCATCAAATTTCTTTAAAAGTCTAGTTATTTTAAAACATCACAGGTTGTTGCATTCCTATCATTCCTAAAAAGAGTTAAACTATAATTTAACAATATTTGCTAACTCAACCATTATATCCTGCAGGATTTATTTAGTTACTTCTATAACAACTAAAACTTTGATAAATGGGTTTTAAGAAAAAAATTAACTTACAAATGAGTAAATTGATATTTGAATAATATTCAAATCACAACATAGCGAAATTCTAAAGTTTTAGTAAAAATCTAGGGAATTGTCTCCAATTTAAATAAGATTTAATTCTACTAATTTGAAATTTAATCAAAGCTTGCATTTCTAAACAGGAATCTGTACCACAATGAAATCAAAACAAGCACACTAGCAAGAGTAGTAAGGCAACAGAGTGAATCTGAAATATTATGGTGCCTGTTCCCCATCTGTGAGAATGACTTATATACATAAACCCTATTTTGCAGAAATCCTTGTCTCTAACAATAGTAATGACCTTACATTTAATGATATGTTGAAATAAAGCAAATAAGCTATTTATGTCCATCTGTAATGAATAAATAAGTGTACAGTGATTTAAGAAGCACGGCAAAAGGAGTTGGCATCTTTCCTCGTTTTTTACTGAAACAAGCAAACGAATACCAAGGAAACTGAACATTTAAATGCCAGTGTCCTTTAATGTAGTGAAAATAAGCATTAAAGCCAAAAAAGGTGCAATTATTGCTTATCAATTAAAAAGTAATTTTAAAATATCTGTAATAGTATTAAAATGGATTTTTACATTTTATTTAAAACTTTTTTAAAAGTATATTGAGACCAGTAATCAAAAAAAAAAAAAAAAAAAAAAAAAAAAAAAAAAAAAAAAAAAA
>VZRU01001291.1:0-47675 GCA_013398155.1 Pedionomus torquatus | reverse complement strand
AAATTTGAACCAAAAAAAAAAAAAAAAAAAAAAAAAAAGAAAAAAAAAGAAAAAGAAAAAAAAAAGACTTAGTTTTGTTTTAGTAACTGAAAGAAAATCATCCATTCCAGGAGAATTACTGCTGTCTTACAGAGATATTTATATCATGGCAGATTTAAAGAAAACCCAAGTTCAATTTGATGCTCTTTCTTCTAATCTCTCCAAGCTACTTAAAACTAATAACATCCAAAGATTCAGGATTAATTTTATTTTTAAACACTACATAAGAGTAATGCATTTCCTGCTATATGTGTATTGCTAATTATTAACCACATGAAGCTATTCATAACTTATACCAACTACTCTCAATGTCTTGCCAGGACTTCCCATAAACCACTTTGTGATGAAATTTACTTCATGTTAGAATTTCCCTGCACGCATTTCATTGCCAATTTTCGTAACTGTCTTACCATATTAAACCTTTCCCACTGGCACACTGACATTTCTCCAGAGCTGACACTAATTCTACTTTACAGGCTAAATAGTTGTTCCACTGTATAATACTTCCAAACCCATATAATTTCTATGAAGGAATGAAATTGAAAGTAGTCTAACACTTCTGAAATTCTATGATTATATGAGTAGGAGAACTCCATTTGGATGTGGGAGGGATGGGATTCATTTGAATATGAAATTGAAATTATTTTTCTTTTCATTTCATTACTGAATTTCAAATATTCAAACTAACATGTGCTCCTATTCTTGAGATAGTGGGGTCTCCCTTAGGACAATAAATTGATGTATATTTTATAATATAATTCTCAGTTTAAGTCAAGTTTTCTTTTTCATGCTTCATTCAAACTAATAGGCACTAAGTAGAAATTTCTAGGTTTAATTTAAATGATACAGTTTAAGTAGCAAAGAAAGTGGTAACAGCCTACTTTCTCTTGTAAGATTTGCACCACCAGAATTTTCTTTCTGACTTTCCTAAAATAGGAAGGAATTTTGCCAAAGATTTAGAATGTGTTGTTTGTTTTTTTTTTTTTTTAATTAATCTTCAGAATTTGATCAAGACAATGAGATTATATGTTAAGGTAGCATAGTATCTTTATCTTATTTTTTAAAACAGGAATATTCTTTCTTATAGGCCTTGCCAGCGCATCTGAATTTATGTCACTTGGGTGATAAATGTATGCCCAAGAAGAATTATTATGAAAATATTATTTGACTTGATGCATTTTCCTTAAAGTCATCCTGTAGCATTAATGCAAAGATATTTGATTCATGACTGTATAATGCCTGAATACGTCAGTGACAAACTGTTCAGAAAACAGAGGTCCATCCTTATCAGCTATTTAAAGGCCTGATCTGTTAAATGTTTAATTCATAAAGAGGAGCAAAGGCACAGAAAATTGCATTAATGTTCCTAATATCACAATGATATTTTGAAATGTTAGAGGGAAGCATGCGAGTAGAGAACACTGTTTATGTAAATATGATTTGAACTCAGAATGAGGGTTTGATGATTTGAACTCATTAATGAATGTTTAATGAGGGGTTATGTTTGTATTTACAGTTACAAAATTAATACATTTTCCTAAGCTTTTGAGGGGCTCTGTTATGTAAAAAATTAAATAGAAATTGTCTTTTTTTTCCTGCTAATTTATTTAACTCTATAAAACTTTAGTAAGGGAATATTATAAAGTGAATGGAAAAATTGTGCATTTTAATCCAACTACTTTTTGAGATTTGTTATTGAAACGTAAAAGGCATATGGATATGAAGATTTGTGCCTTTAGAAAGAGAAGAAATAGCATAAAATCAGCAGCTTAGAGCTAAGGCTGTCAACACCCTGTCAAATGTATCATTTATATCACATGCAAATAGAAGCACTAATATAAAGACAGAAAAGGGCCCATATGGTTGTGGATTTTTTTTTTGTCCTCTACATTTATTACCTATTCTCACTCACATTTTCAGGATAATATTGCTAAAGGGATTATGATAGCAAGTGTGGAGATTCTTAGAAACAAATTAGCAAAAAAAAACCCCAAACATTACTTCTCCTTGAATTATTTGCACAAAACCTCTCAAAAAATGAATCATGTACACACATTTCAAAGGTGGCCTACAGGTGAGAGAAGAAACAAATGGAGTAAAACTTAATACTCCATATTTTGCAGGAGCACAGAATGATGAGCCAAGCACAGGCAAAGGGGACACTTAATGCCATTTCTTATATTTGGTTTACTGAAATACTGTTACCTGCCTGTTGCTGCACTGAGTGTTTTAGTAAAAGGAAAAAGAAAGACCGCTTCAATACAATATCAAAAATAATTCCTAAAGCCATTTTTTGCCACTTGTGGGCAATCTCATCTGACACATACACATCAGCGCCCATTCCACGTACCGCCAAGGACACAACCTAATAAAAAAGGGGGGAAAAAAATCCCTACAAACAACTGACATTATCTCTCCATCTCAATACTTTTAATACTTGGTGTTCCTTTTTCTTTTATTTTAGGTTCATTTATGGAATCGGCCTGTAGAATATTTTTTTAGGGGTGAGGGTTTGGTTTGTTTTAACATTTGTAGAAAGCTACTCATCAATTAGTACCATAAATATATTTGTATTTATGTTTAAATCTACTGAAAATAATAATAAAGAACCCCCACCTCCCACCCCCTTAAAAAAAACAACCAACTAACCAACCAAACAAACAAACAAACAAAACAAAACAAAAAAAAACAACAACAACAACAAACAAACAAAAAAAAAACACAACAAAAACACTATTTTAAAAAAATGTGCCTTTCCCCCAGGAAATTAGAAAAGTATATTAAAAAATCTTTGACTTTAAAGTATACTTTCTATATTCAACTGATTTCAACACAAATAAAATGTTTATCACTAACAATGGTGTAATGGAAACTCTGTTCCTTTCCTTGCAAATCCAAAGTGGTTGGTTACAGCTGTCAGAGATGGAAGAATTTAGTAGCAAAACTGGTGGATGGAGGTACAAGGAGGGAGAAAAATAAAGCAGGTAGAATTGTTCTCATACTTTGAAAGCCATGTATTCTTTTTCCCTGCCTCCCACATAGGCAGTTTACTCTAAAAATCTTGAATTCTGGAAGCATAGCCCATAAACTCTGTCATCAATACAATTACAAAGAAGGAAACAATTGTAATACGGTTCCTTAGTTTAATATTAAATGAATTATCATATAGTGACTATGCAGATATTAAATTCTTCATAAACCTTCATGAATATTTAAAGAAGATGTAGCACTATTAAAAGCAGGTTATAACCCTACACACACACAAATAAATAATAATAATTAAAAAAAAATGTATAGAGACATATATTTCCAATAAAAACCAACTACCCCAAGAAAGTCCCTACACCTCCAACATTTATTTAAATATCCAGACCAGTTGCATCAAAAGGAGGAAAAGAGAATTGCACAATAAATGAAGCAAACGAAAAACAAATTATATGTTCCGAAACCTCTATTCCATCTTCGTTCAGAACTGATAAATGGAAACTCCTTCTCCGCCTGGGGCGTAACAGTAAGGGTGGTGATTTGTTTGTGTTAAGTATGTTGTTTTCCTTGAATGCTGTATTCCCAATCCAGCTGTTTTGTTGTTTCAGTCACAGTGCTTGTCAGATATAAATTTGATACATGGTCAGTTAATTCATGTGGTAAGTAGCACACCCCACAACTTGATTAAAAATTGTATCAAAAGATTAGTAGAATATTTGGCCTATTCAGATTTTGAATTGACTTTTATCTACATAGCTCTGGTAATCTAAAATTTCAGCTGACAGAAGTAACACAAAGTACTAACTTCTTTGCCAACAGTTTCATCTATCAATTCTGAAGGAAAGATACACATTTTCCATTTCTTAATCAAACTCCATAGCAAAAAACTGAGCTTTAACTGTGAAATATTAGGGGGTTGTTTCATTTGTGTTTGGGAAAGGAAGTCCTGTCTGGAAGCTGTTCTTTAAATATCTTGGTTTCTAAATGAATTCCTTACCCTCCCTAGTTCACAGTCAAAAGTGATCTGTTTATTCCCTACGTATCACTCAGCTGTTTGCTGTAAGAGCAGATGATTTTTTTTTTCCTTTTAATTTAGCTTCCTTCCATTGCCATTTTTTATTTCAGAAATCTTAATTTTTCTTTACTTACCTCAGAGGTTTCTTATAATTTGCTCAAGGCATTAATGTTTATATACATTTACCAAGTAGTGATATATATTAAATAGGTCTACAGTATTTGTTGACTATTATCGATTCACTTAAAACTGAAATATAACCTCTGAATTAACATTTTGTAGTTAAACATCTGTAGTGGACTTGTTTGAATCATACTTGAGAAATCTTAAGTGCATAGACCTTTTCAAAATTGTACATGTGTTACAGGATTAAGGAAGAAAAAAGAAAAAACTAACTTATTTAATTGCTTGATATTCATATTCAGTAATATTTATATAAAAGTTTATATTTATATAACTCTATAGAACTATAGCTCCCTCCTTACAGTGTTATGACTTCTACATGTAGATGTAAAAAATATGGACAGAAATATTAGGATAGTGTTTTGGGTGGATAAGGATTCAAGTTCAAACATAAGAGCTAGCTTAAAATCTTATGCTAAAAATCCTATTAAAATATCTTACCATAACTTCACTATTTTTTCTGTTCATTAAGAAATTCCAAAACTCTTCAAATTACATACTTGCATACATCATCCGGGTGTCTTAACAGTAACTTGAATAACTGAAGTTTTTGGTTACTTGGTTGCTTTTTGCCATGATATTTGTATGTATCTTAAGCATCTCTAAAACGAAATCTTTCTGAATTAATTAATGTAGAAATCTACTTGATTCTGAACTGAGGAGTGAGAACAAACTTAAATAAACATACCTTTGTATGCTGAGTATCTAGTAACCTTTAGTTTGGTTTATTTTGTTTTGCTTGTGTTCTGTTTTATAAGAAACATATTTATTTTTATTTAAAACATTTTTTTTTCTTCCTGCTGCCATTGGTTGTTTATGTCTGCTTATGCCTTAGATATAATTAACCCCTTTTTAAAAGTGCCTAATAACTACTGACAGAAATCCTAACCTAATGCTCAGATGACTAATGTTACATGAGATAAAATCCAGTCTGCACAGTATTTTTTTCTTAGAAATCTAACTTTCTGTAATCCTTCTCATTCTAATAGCTAAATGGCAGAAAACCACTTTTTTTTATCCAACAGGATTGGCATGGTACCTCATGGTCCTCTGATTTCTGAGAGGCAATTTTATTTAAATTGAGTATTCTGAAAAATTAGACAATTATTTAATCCCTTTTGTATGTGCTAAAAGACACTCAACTGGGTCATCATCAGCTTTAAATATGTACTTGGCTAAACAATCTATGCATCTGGAAATGTGTATTTTGGGGAATACAGTTAAAAATATATATGAACAAATCAATGTAAATGTTACTGTATTTATAGGGTAAAGTTGATCTATAAAACTCTCAAATGTTCTAAGATTTATTTTTCTCTTTATTATATCCTTGTTTAATGCAAAAAATCTATTCACATGTAGTTGCTGTTTATCATTTTTGAGGAGATATTACCACAATATTAGAGTCATTTAAAGCATAAACCTTGTGTACAAGATACAGAATGTAGACAGAGCATTAAATTAAGCTTCTGAGTGTAAAGTTTATTTTTTTCAAATCTCAGCTCAAGTTATAAAGATGCTGAGGAAGAAAACAATTTCAAAAAGATGAATTGGTGACTATTTAATTCTCAGAATAGAATACAAATGCACAATAAGGCAACATTTTGTTAATCTTTAAAATCTCTTTTTAATTATTGAGGTCAGAAAAAATATATTTTAAGAAACAGATTATGAAAACACCTTTAGGTGCCTAATTGTTAAGTTTTTAGAAATGGTACAGGTTTAAGAAAGTAAAACTGTAAAACAGAAAATTGGTTCATTTTACCTCAAACCAGGACAGATACATATTTTCTAAGAGATAACATAAACTTACCTGATACTGAACTATCATAGACAGATAAACTTCAATAATATGAGGAACTACAAGTTTGAAAATAGAAAATAAGTTACATGATTACATACCTTAAGAACATCTCCTTGGGCTAAGTGAAACGTTCTGGCAGAAATATTGATGCCTTTCCCTGCTTGTACCTGAATGCTATAAATACATTCATGGTTGTTTTCATAGTTAAGAGGATAATTGGGGGACAATAAGATTCCTTCATTATTTGTCGTAGAGGCTCCACATTCAGCTGCAATTAAAAGAAAATGTTATGGTATATTTTAACAGAAAACAAATATTTTTAGTAATGGTGATAATGGGAATGTTAATGCAACCTAGTTCAGTACTATTAACATTTGTTTATACCTAAAAAATAGGTCTAAATGCATGTTCCTGACAGTGATTGAAGGCTACACAAATATTTATAAATTGCAATGCTTTAAAAAAAAAAAAAAGTTAAATAACATAGAGAGTTATAATCATATTAATGGCACATTCCATAATTACAATGTTTTAAAGGATCTTTCTTGAATTTTGTTTTGGAGGAAATTTACATTTTTACTTCTCCAATAAAGAAATTCATAAAGGGTTGTAAATTGAATAAAAGTACTCTAGAATTTTATATTTGTACATATTTATATATACATGCAAGTGTATAAATATACATACATGCACATACATGCATTTTCACACAGGCTAGTGAAAAAAGAGAATCTTTAACATTAATTTTCTAAAATAAACAACATAGTCAACAGTATAAATTACAGTAGAAAAAGACTTATGCTTATATCTACCAGAGAAACAATAGAAAAAAAATCATTCCATTCATATGAACAAGTAGAAAAAGTAGAAAAATAGTGGCTCCAAAGGGTGGGGGAGGAAAGAAAAAGGAACAAAATACCTTTAACATGAAGAGCTGAAAATAAATATTTGAAAGTATTTCCTATTAATACTCTTATTCCTAAAAACCAAACCTTATAATTGTTGATTCTGGTGTAATCATTAAAATTGTAAACGTTAAAATTTAATCACAAAAAAGCACTGAGAACATAACAACTTGTGGCAATGCTACTTGTGGCATTAATAACTAACTTCTGTTTACTATCATATTTTGGAATACTTAAAAAAATTAATTAAGACATTTACAGCTTTCAGGTATGAGGTATTTTAAGTTAACACTAACAAACTCTTACAATTTTTTCCTTCCTTTTGTTATTTAGTTTTAATATGTGATCATTATAGTTCAAGGACAAGAGCATTCCTTTTCTTTTAACTGATTTAGAATAATTTTAAATTTAACCAACTGTAGCACAAAATTTTCTGTGTTTATGTTTGTTTTCAGGATTACGTAAATGTTCTTGCTGTTTACTTTATCCAGTCTTATGGGAATGCACATCAGTTATTTCAGCCTGGGAAATTCATTGTTATATAATTTCACAGAATAAGATCCTGTATTGTCCAAAACTATGTGGTACTTTTAAAAGATGTTTAAACAACCTAAAATATCTATTTTAAGAGCTATTACTGTTTATTAACATTATAATTTCCTCACCAAACTTGTTTGAGCAAAATCCAGGATACTGAAACATATATTTTGTATATGAAATTTGTGCATTAAATAACAAAAATCCACAGATTAACTATACACTACACGTTCTGTGGACAGCTAAAACAAACATTGCGCAGAAAGTCAAATGAAGCATGGATAAAAGGAGAAGAAATGCTTGATGACTACATTTAATTCAATAGCAATACAGAACAAATACCCAAATAATTCCTATGTCATCACTTTCTCTTAGAAAAGGTGGATGCACAAAATCTAGGCAGAAGTGGAAAATTTTCTAGTCCACACGATCCTGTCTATCCTTTTATTTCCTTGTCAAATAAACATGTATTTGCTACACTGAAGATGCACAGGTCAGTTTGAATTAGAACACGTAGGAGGAAGATTATTGTAATTTCAAGTTTGTAGGATATCCTTTCTTGTTCCAGAGAAATAGAAAAGTCAAAAGGCAATGGTAATTATAGTATTAAGTTGATCCAACAACTCTCGCTCTGTCAGAACTGTAATTCAAAGCAATTTTTTTGAAATCCGAACGGAGCAGTGAGAAAACTTGAGACAACTATTAGGATCTTTTCAGCTAATACTTGAGAGTCATGCTATGTTTTCCATTAAAAATAAGGAAATTTTTCATGTCATAGTATTTATCAATCTGATTCTACTTTTCTTAATTTAAAGGGAGAATGTTGCATTCCACATTGTGGATGCCCCATAACTGAAAGTGTTCAAGGTCAGGTTTAATGGGGCTTTGAGCAAACCGATCTAGTGAAAGACATTCCTGCCCTTGCTAGGGTGTAGACTGGATTTTTAAAGGTCCTTTCCAACCCAAATAATTCTATGATTCTATGTACAATCTCAACTCTTGCGTTAGCAGACAAGAAAGGAAGATTATCAACAGTAGTCTTGAAAACAAAAGTATTTCGTCCATATTCAGAATTATCAGTACAGTTCCGTGGAAGCACACACTGCAGCCTACAACAGTAGTTTTTTTGTACACTTCTTGGAGGGATACTTTCAAAATCAACAGTTGGTCCCTTGCTTCTCTACTTGCCTTCTATCAATGCAAGTTATTACTTTAGAAAAAAACATCACACCACAAAACTACAAACACACACACAAAACCCAGTAGTATAATTCTGAATAATTGCAGAATCAAACAGGGAAGGTGCGTGATTAGTATTACAAGATTTTCCAAACTATGCCATAAATAGTTCTATCTGCCAATCGCTGCTTTTATTTGGAAATACGAATAGACATTTATGTTGCTTAAAACTACATGGAAATTCAGGTAACCTATGGTTGCCTTTATTTCTTTGATGTCAATACTATAATGTAGGTCAGAAAAGACCAAAATACTTCAATGGCAGTTAAGTGTTGAGTAAAATGAAGAAAAATTGTTGTGAGTTCTTAAGTTAAAATAAATATTGAACATATGTAATTTGTTTAAAGTGTTTGGAAAATAATTTTAACAGGCATTACAGAGTGACAAACAAACAAACAAAAAGATTAAAGAGGCAAATTGGGATGAAATTAAGACCCCCAAAAATAAAGAGGGAAATATGGAAGAGAGAAAAGAAGGGAAAAACCCCACTATTTCAGAAGTAAAGGAAAAATCACAGAGGAACAGAAAGTCTGTGACTATCCTTTAAAAACATACTTAAAACTATTATCAGAAATTACAAATATTTCTGCACTGATTTAGTGTTTCACCTTAGTAACATTCCCTATTCAATAGAGATGACATTTAGGTTATTTTAGTGACAAAGTTTTTTTTTTTAAAATGCACTTATTTCAGCTGAAACTTAAAACCTACACTTGTAGGGGGAAAAAAGAACGGAAAAAAAAAAAAAAGAAAAAAAAAGATTTCACACTATAATAAAAGTAAGTCACTGTTTCTGGGTTTTGTCAGAAATATAGAGTCATTTCAGTATTAGGAAGGGAAATAAACAAACCTCAATGAAAAATAATAGAAGAGAAATATTGTTATAAAGAGCTATTTGTAAGAAATAACTGTTACACTTTTGTACACTTTTGGTTATGAATGTGTGTTCATTGCACATTTCCATAATAAAACCAATGAGTTTAAACTATGGTTTATTAGTTTATTTGAATTTAGTAATCATGTAAAACGCCTTTGTTACTATAACCAAGGAATTAAATGCATTTGTTTGGGTAACAACCATTTGAAAACAATTCTTTAATTAATGGCTTTTTTCCAAAACAATATGCTCTAGTAAGAGAATTTTGCAAGGTGCCTCACAAGTCACCTCTTGAAACGCTCACCATAAATAAGTACACACACACACAAAAATATGACGTGCTGCTACAGACTGAAATTCAGCCTTTGCTTTCTTCAAGACTGTCCCTTGGTATCAGAAGATAAGAGCCGTAAATAGCAGTTTTGAAAAGATGTTATCTGCTGTGTAGGAGACTGAGTGCATTGCAACAACTTGACTGGGTGAATAAGTGCAAACATGCTAAAAAGGATTTTATCTGTAAATAACAGTCGTGGTAGACTGCAAATCGACAGCTACACTTCAAAAAGCATATCTAAATTCAGTGGGCAGCAAATTGCTTCTTATAAAACTGTTAATCTTCAGAAGTTCCACCTCTTCAACAGATAGCAAATGTAAACAAGAAAATATACTCTTGTCAAGACAAAATAGAGGATAAAAAAACAATCCTGAAAGTATTAAGTTGTGATTGAAGTATTAGCTCCTGGAATAACCAGAATGATGAGGTCATCAAAAAGCTTTCCAGGTATTTTTGGTATCCTGACAGAGTTAAGTATAGGGAACTCTATTCTGGTGAAGAAGATGCAAGGAACGTTGTCTTTTTCAATCAGTAAGAATAGTGCTTTTTCCTTTTATTTTATATTTTTTCCAAAAGACCAGATTTCCTTTGCAGAGCCAAAAATGAATAACTGCAATTTCTTATTATGTACTTGCATTACTTGCAGCTACATCAGAGTTGATCTTAACATCAAAAGGTTAGCATGGCTGCTTGCGTATTACATTTACTTTCATTATGCTTTGCACATACTTATTTGGCTGTTATCTGACTGCACTGTTTCTGTAATAATAAAAAACATGGTCAGGTTTGGGAATGTCCTGTGTTTAAGACTTAGACACAATTTTGTAGTGAATTTATATTGCCACTAAAATGGTCAAATATGAAAGAAACCATTTTTAGAAACAATTATTTACATTATTAATGTTTTAGGGTTTTTTTCACAATTAATAGTTCTAGCTGACAAGAATGGAGAGGAGCCCAGTATACTTTAAACAATATGCTCCTGCACCACAACTGACGAAAGGAGGATGGAGAAATAGCATGAAAATTAGCTTGTGCATTAGTATTAACATGATAAAATTTATTTAAAAGTGCAGATTCTCTTTTAGGAGAATCTAAACAACTACTGTGCACAATTTGCCTTTAAACTAAATATAACCATCTCAGAAAAAGCCAAACAGGCAAACAAAAAAACCCCAATCCCAAAACACAAAAACCCAAAACCAAACTAAAACACAAAATATGTTGAGAACTGTTGGATCTTCAGGAAAAATTCCATACAGTGCACACAAACAGTTAAAACTTTATGTAAAATATCAAAATAAGAAAGTGCTTATCACATTATAATGCCATTATACTAACAGATAGTGATCCCTCCCTGCATGTGGTTTGTATTGTTCAGGATATCCTATCCCTGAAGAAAACAAGATAAATATAATATATTCAGACATGGCAGAAGAAATATTTAGAGGACTAACATTTACTTCATGCAAACAAAATAGAGATTAGGAATATTTTTTTTTCTGAGAGGAATCTATGACACATTTACGAGTGAGTGGTCACTGTCCTTAAACTGAGAATTCATGCTGCCAAAACATTCCACATATTAAAAGAAAACTCAGCTAAAACTAGCAAAAGGACACTTTTTCAAACCCAAAATATTAAAGCAATCTTTGCGTTAAATTTCTCATATGCATAGAAATGGATAAAACTATGCAGAAAGACTCTAATTACAATATGGAAAAAGATGTGCAGAGGGTAGTTAATGGCTCTCTTAGTAATTAAGGGACACTGTAATTACTGCAGTCATATTTGTGGTACAACCTTCACCTTATTCGTAACATAACTGTACTTCAGTTCAACACTGAATGTATTTTTTCTCTCATGCAACATAACCTTTCAGACATTTCTATTTTTCACTCCCCAGGTATTCTGTTAAAAGCACTATAATGCAATCTTGGCAAAGAAGCTATGTCCGTGAACAGGATAAAAACTATCACCTTAGCAAAAATCTTTACTAGAAAAGATCCATACACAGTATTATCTGAAAAGTATACAACAAACATGACAAAAATTGATGCTTTTTTCTGTAGATTTTTGTGTGTGTCTGCATTTTGTAATTGTAAAGGATATAGTTCCTTGGAAATCTGTATGACCAGAACATGAGGGACTCTGACCTGAATGTTTAGAATATACTGATAAAAATGGACAGAAAATGTTATAAGGAAAAATAGAAGTTGAAGTAGCGTATGAGCACAAGAAAACAGGATTTTAACATCATTATCTTCCAGATAAGGTTCAGCAGACTGGAAAGAATTGTATGGCCCTGAGAAAGCCAAAGGAAAAGGTCCTATACAACTGGGAAGATATGCAGAGACTAGACTAATTTCTTTACGCAGTCATAGAAATAATTATGGGTTGTAATTTCTGACATGACAGTTATAATGAAAGGTAATGCAACCTGGCTATCGGGCAGTCTTATAAAGGAAGGAAGCAAAAATAAAAGGAAGGAGAAAGAAAAATGGAAGAGGGAAGGTTAGTGAAAAAAAGACATGAGACTTTAAGGTTACTGCACATTTAAGTCACCTTTGAATAAACTTCTGTTAATATCTGTTATGTTTAATTCTAAGATAAGTAAATGAGCTAAAAATCTTGCCAAATTTTCAGGAAAATAAATTAACTGATATATGTAACCAAAATAGAGAATCATAGAATAATTTATGTTGGAAAACAACTTTAAGATCATCAATTGCAACTGTAAACCTAGCATTACCAAATCCACCACTAAACAATGTCCCAAAGTGCCACATCTACATGTCTTTTAAATACTACCATGGACGGCAACACCACCACTTCCCTGGACAGCCTGTTCTAGCGCTTCATAATGCTTTCAGTGAAGATATTTTTCCCAATATCCAATCTAAACCCCCCATGGTGCAACATGAGGTTGTTTCTTCTTGTCTTTTCACTTGCTACTTGGAAGAAAAGATTGACAGTTATGTAGCAACTACCTTTCAGGTAGTTGTAAAGCATGATAAGGTTTTTCCTCAGCCTCCTTTTGTCCAGGCTAAACAATCCAAGTTTCTTCAGCCACTTCTCATATGACTTGTTGTCTAGAATCTTCACCAGCTTCATTGCCATTCTCTGGAACTGCTGAAGTTCCTCAATGTCTTTGTGGTAATGAGGGGCCCATAACTAAACACAATACTTGAGGCATGGCCTTACCAGTGCCAAGTACCTGGGGGACAATCATTTCTGTAGTCCTGCTGGCCACCCTATTTCTGATAGAAACCAGGATGGTATTGACTTTCTTGGTCACCTAGGCACACTGCTGATCCATATTCAGCCAGCTGTTGACTGAATACATAAAACTAGAACCATATATTACCAAAATGAGGATTATTTTATTTAACTGCATGGCAAATTTCAAGGAAACTGGTAACCCAAATCACACTGAATTTTAAGCATTGAATAAAAAAAAAATTAAAAAGTGTAAAATACTGTTAATATATTAAATTCAGTGTCTTCTTATTTAAGGAATTTTCATAAGATATTTATGATTTTATTGATTTTTCTAATTTTGAACATGATCAATTTAATATAAATGAATGCAAATAAATGAACAGTGTTTGGTTACCAGTTCAACTTGTGTGTATGTAACAGTGTATGTGACATCAGAAGCAATAAAGCTCATGATTTACTTTGTCAGAAAATGGCAAACATTAGCAAAAGTAACAATATCTAATTTTCTCAATCCATTAAAAGTGGTCAGCAGAAATTTATATTCTCCAGTTGTTTGAATTTCACGATTATGTCATATAAATTAACAACAAAGTTGAAAAAGGCTAAACATTTTTGACTAACTAAGTCATTCTAGTGGAGAATATCTTTAATTTTCAAGGGTAAAGAAAAAATACATGGACTATAAAGTAAGTTATTTCTTGTATTCTAGCTTTTCTCTCTCCCCACCTCAAACACAAAAATTTAAACATTATTTTCTATGTCATGAAAATTAAAGATATTTTTTTAAAAAACTATTTTATACTTCTGAACAAGTTCTTTTTTACTGATGATTTACCAATTCATTTTCAGTATACTAACACTTCCAGANNNCCTATACAACTGGGAAGATATGCAGAGACTAGACTAATTTCTTTACGCAGTCATAGAAATAATTATGGGTTGTAATTTCTGACATGACAGTTATAATGAAAGGTAATGCAACCTGGCTATCGGGCAGTCTTATAAAGGAAGGAAGCAAAATTAAAAGGAAGGAGAAAGAAAAATGGAAGAGGGAAGGTTAGTGAAAAAAAGACATGAGACTTTAAGGTTACTGCACATTTAAGTCACCTTTGAATAAACTTCTGTTAATATCTGTTATGTTTAATTCTAAGATAAGTAAATGAGCTAAAAATCTTGCCAAATTTTCAGGAAAATAAATTAACTGATATATGTAACCAAAATAGAGAATCATAGAATAATTTATGTTGGAAAACAACTTTAAGATCATCAAGTGCAACTGTAAACCTAGCATTACCAAATCCACCACTAAACAATGTCCCAAAGTGCCACATCTACATGTCTTTTAAATACTACCATGGACGGCAACACCACCACTTCCCTGGACAGCCTGTTCTAGCGCTTCATAATGCTTTCAGTGAAGATATTTTTCCCAATATCCAATCTAAACCCCCCATGGTGCAACATGAGGTTGTTTCTTCTTGTCTTTTCACTTGCTACTTGGAAGAAAAGATTGACAGTTATGTAGCAACTACCTTTCAGGTAGTTGTAGAGCATGATAAGGTTTTTCCTCAGCCTCCTTTTGTCCAGGCTAAACAATCCAAGTTTCTTCAGCCACTTCTCATAAGACTTGTTGTCTAGAATCTTCACCAGCTTCATTGCCATTCTCTGGAACTGCTGAAGTTCCTCAATGTCTTTGTGGTAATGAGGGGCCCATAACTAAACACAATACTTGAGGCATGGCCTTACCAGTGCCAAGTACCTGGGGGACAATCATTTCTGTAGTCCTGCTGGCCACCCTATTTCTGATAGAAACCAGGATGGTATTGACTTTCTTGGTCACCTAGGCACACTGCTGATCCATATTCAGCCAGCTGTTGACTGAATACATAAAACTAGAACCATATATTACCAAAATGAGGATTATTTTATTTAACTGCATGGCAAATTTCAAGGAAACTGGTAACCCAAATCACACTGAATTTTAAGCATTGAATAAAAAAAAAATTAAAAAGTGTAAAATACTGTTAATATATTAAATTCAGTGTCTTCTTATTTAAGGAATTTTCATAAGATATTTATGATTTTATTGATTTTTCTAATTTTGAACATGATCAATTTAATATAAATGAATGCAAATAAATGAACAGTGTTTGGTTACCAGTTCAACTTGTGTGTATGTAACAGTGTATGTGACATCAGAAGCAATAAAGCTCATGATTTACTTTGTCAGAAAATGGCAAACATTAGCAAAAGTAACAATATCTAATTTTCTCAATCCATTAAAAGTGGTCAGCAGAAATTTATATTCTCCAGTTGTTTGAATTTCACGATTATGTCATATAAATTAACAACAAAGTTGAAAAAGGCTAAACATTTTTGACTAACTAAGTCATTCTAGTGGAGAATATCTTTAATTTTCAAGGGTAAAGAAAAAATACATGGACTATAAAGTAAGTTATTTCTTGTATTCTAGCTTTTCTCTCTCCCCACCTCAAACACAAAAATTTAAACATTATTTTCTATGTCATGAAAATTAAAGATCTTTTTTTTAAAAAACTATTTTATACTTCTGAACAAGTTCTTTTTTACTGATGATTTACCAATTCATTTTCAGTATACTAACACTTCCAGAAATTTATTGCTATAATTCTACCTGTTTTCACAACTGTGCATACATTTACTATTATTCTTGTGGCTAAAAATTCATCACCCTCAACACACAAAAATAACTTCTATTAATGCATTACAGTGACTCAGCTTCTAAACCATCTCTGTAGAAAAATACATAATTGCTCCTTATGCATATGTCAAATTCAGAATTTCTGTTATACCAAAGTAAGCACAGGAATAGTTTGGAAATAACAATTATGACACTAACACTAGGTAAGAACAAAACCGTAATCAATCAATAGTTATTGTGCAGTCACATTCTGGAAGAAACTGATGTTTTACTATCATACAATTTAACATGAAATAAAAAAAGATTTGGAATGAACAGACACAGATATTTTCATATATTAACAGAATTACAGAATGGTATGGGGTTGGAAGGGACCTCTGGCGATCACCTAGTCCAAAACCCCTGCCGAAGCAGGTCCTCCTAGAGCAAGTTGCACAGGAAATTGTCCTGGTGGGTTTTAAATGTTTCCAGAGATGGAGACTTTCATAAAATCATAGAATCATTCAGGTTGGAAAAGACTCTTGGGATCACAGAGTCCAACCATTAACCCCACTACAAAGTTCTCCCCTACAACATATCCCCCAACACCACATCTAAACAACTCTTAAATACATTCAGGGACAGTGATTCAACCACCTCCCCTGGGCAGCCTATTCCAGTGTCTGGCCACTCTTTCTGTGAAATTTTTTTTCCTAATGTCCAGTTTAAACATACCCTGTTGCAGAATGAAGCCATTTCCTCTTGTTCTATCACTAGTTATCACCTGTGAGAAGAGACCAGCACCAACCTCTCTTTAATGTCCTTTCAAGTAGCTGTAGAGAGTGATGAGGTCTCCCCTCAGCCTTCTTTTCCCCAAACTAAACAGTCCCAGCTCCTTCAATTGCTCTTCATAAGATTTATTCTCCAGGCCCTTCACCAGCTTCATTGCCCTCCTCTACACTTGCTCCATATAGCATATACTATATACTCCATAAAACATACACTCTTAACTAAATAAATAAATAAACGCTTTAGTAGCTATTGTACTTTTTAGATTTTTTTTTTTTGTTATTTTAACAGTTCTCAACAGAACAGAAAATCATGATGGTTAGGAAGAATTCAGCTCAGACACTGGTAGCCATTAAAATTTAAGTTTCTAGTGAAAGCTACATACATAGGCAACATCTACAGTGAGTGGAGAGTGTTAGGAACCATCAGAGTGTTTCCTCTCAGTTATCTTAAATATATTTTTAAATCCAGAACAACCGTTCTGAGGATATGGCACTCTAACTTACATGGGAAGCCCAGGCTGACAAAGTTCCTATACATGGACTTAGTTTTATGAAATAACTCTGGTCCAAGTGCTCTAGCTACACTCACACAAACTTGTAATACAGGTACTACTTGAAAGTTCACATTGAAAAAAGAGTCAATTATTAGGCATCAGAATTGGTAAATGCTAATATAAATTTATACCAAATTTCCCTAACCTATTAATCAAAGTAAGAATAAGAAGAATAAGCATTGCACCCACAATTTGAAATGCTTTCAAGTACAGACTATGAAGTCTACTTACAGTTCTAATACTAAATGTATTAACAAAAGACTAAATAAATTTGACTAAGGAAATATGGAGAGTATGAGAGTACATTAAAAAGTAACAGATGTATTACCATGCTTTTCCATGCTGTAAATCTGCAAATCCATGGACAATGACTACACATACAAGCAAATGAAAGCAGCTGACCACGTACCCACACACCTTGGCAGAGGTGCACTCCATACTCGTCGGCCACCACCAAGACAAATAATCTCAGAAGTTCCTTCTAAACGATATCCAGATGAACAGGAGAATGTGAGCATATCTCCCACTCCAAAATTAAATCCTATTCTGTTACCAAATTGTGGGACTCCAGGATCTTCACAAGGTTCAAGATTATATTCTGAAAAGAAGAGAGCAAGTCAGCTTGTATGTGTGACAAAATTGCCTATCAGTCATGTTTGTCATCTTGCAGTCTAGTAATTTCTGTATATTTCCACAGATTTCAGATTAAAAACTAAAATTAACGTGTGAATGTAAAATTGGCAATTACATTAAAAAGTAAGACTAATGAATATATTCACATTTTTAAGATGCATAACACAACTTACTTCATTACTCTTATAAGAGTCAAACGTTCCAGGTACATAAAACAAAAACAATGGCACAGCATAAAAACCTAGATGACTGACTTTTGGGTTTGCCTGCAACTTCACTAACCAAAACTAAACTAACTCTGTTTCCTTCCCTCACTTGATACTATGTTACAGTTTACTGCCATCTTATTTTTGTCAGGTAGCAGAAGTGTCTCTACATAGGCATAGAGGTTTGCTTGCTTTGACTGTAGTGCTTAGGAAACAATTTATGTAATTTTATGATTCAGTATATGTATTCATCAAAACAATTTCAATTTTAAACTTCTATTTCTCTTTACATGAAATATTGGAAAAAATATTTTTCAGGAGCCAGGTGTTGCAGATATTTCCTTACCAGAGAAAGAAATATTAAATCCTTCGTATGATATTGAAAAATCTGAAATAAAGCGCAATTGAGCCCTGAAATTTCCGTAGAGACCAGCATTGATTGGTGAAGGAAGCTCTGAGCCAGTCAGACGTGCTAATGGCTGTGTGAAACTTCCATTTTCTGTTATCAGTAAGTAGTCATGATGATCCTCCAAATGAAAGGTGTAGAAGGTGAATTGCACTCCTGTTAGAAAGAGTAGAATTAGATTTACATATCAGACTGTTAACATCAATGTAATTAAGCCAAGGATTCAATTCATAGAATCATTCATTCATTTCATTATGAATCATGCATTTCATTATGAATGACGGTTCAGCAAATCAAGATAATCCAATTTTTCTAAAAAACAGCATCTTTCCTGATTTTAATATTAAAATATCTTTGCAGCAGGTCTTTGGATTTTGACACTACCTTCCACTTTTGCTTATAGCTATGAAATATGGATGCTTGATTTACAGAATTCAAAGACACAGGCTTGCATTTTTGTGTAAAATCCAATGAACTAAACAGTTCCAAATTAAAAACTATTTACAGCAGAATGGGAAAGGTAAACCTTATTTCTTACAGTCACTAATATTCTTGTATAGCAGTAGTGAGAGGAAAGGTTATAAAATATATGAGATTATATTCTCATGACACACATAGTAACATTAGCACCTCCTTCCCAAAAAAGAGAGATGTGGCATGTGTTAACACTAAGGTATTTTTGCAAACCATCAGATACAAATACAGATCTAGAAAAGAAGATACATCCTCGAAGAAAATAGGAAAAAAAAAAAAAAAAAGAAAAAAAAAAGAAAAAATAAAAAAGAAAAAATGCTTAAAGACCTGAAGATCAGGACAGACAAATTACTTTTTCTGCATTTCTATAACTAAGAGCTACACCATGATCTTTGGGTAGAATGCACAGAAAAGACAAGAAAAAGAAACAGGAGACATTAGCTAGATTAAGTGATTCTTGAGACCTCTAGTGTAATAGCATTTTCAGTTTTATCATAAAAGTTATAAACCAATGATTTAGGCTCTGTAAAATACATCTAATGATGTAATACTTTGGAAGATCCACTCATGCGATTGAAGATTAACATAGTGAACGAAGATTAATGATCTTCGGTCAAGTTTTAATTCCAGTCAAGAATTGTAATGCTGGTCCACGTGGACATAAATGAAAATTCTTTGCAGAAATCTAGAAGTTTAGATACACTTGGACTGTAAAACTTATATATATATATACATAGCACATTATGATATTTAAGATGGTTTATGCAAACACAGAAACTGTTTTTCTTAACAGTACAACATAATAAGATGTAAAATACAAATCTTAACTATATATATGAATTTAATTGCTTGCTATTATGCAGTAGCAGTATGAAGAGTGTGTTTAAAAAAGTACCCCACAGAATTCTGGAGCTAAAAGTTACAAACATTTTCTTGGCAGTCTGATATTAAACTACATAATTTTGTCAAAAAAAAAAAAAAGTGCTAAATAAAACTTTAATTATTTTTTTAAACCATATCACTAGTTAATGGCCAGTAGAAGATACTCTTCAAGATTCTGAAGCTCGAATTATATTAAACATGAAATAGAGCAGAAAATGAGATTTCCGGAACAAAGTTTTTCTCCCTCACTTTAACCCATTTCTGTGTGGGGGATTAATTTTCCCAAATAGTAACTATCTAAAATTTAGCCACTCAGTGACCCCACAGACAATTCAAGTGAGGACTAGATAAACCCTCTGGACATTAGATGATAAAGATAAATAGACACCTTCAGAGGATGGTTCATTCCATCCACTTCAGATAATTTTTCAGGGTGAGATGACATATATGTGTTTGACCATTAAATACAGAAGTGGCTTAATGTACTAGCTTACTCAGACATAGAACTTTAGCGTTGAAAGTTTAAAGTTAAATTAAGTAAGCCTGTGACTTATTGTCATAAAAGGAGAGCTATCTTTCTCAGGACTACAGGAAGAGCTTAAAGTATTAACACCATTTTGCCAACAAAAACAGAATATGAGAATCACAGAATTGCCTAGGTTGGAAGGGACATTTCAGATCATCTACTCCAACCATCAACCTAACTCTGACAAAAACATCACTAAACCATAATGCTAAATATGTCCAGAGATGGTAACCCAAGTGCAGCACCCAGCACTTGGCCTTGTTAAACCTCATACCATTGGCCTAGGCCCATCAATCCAGCCTGTCCAGATCCCTCTTTGATGCTTTTCTACCCTCAAGCAGGTCAATGCTCCCACCATACTTGGTGTCATCTGAAAACATATTGAGGGTGCTCTTGATCCCCTCATCCAGATCATTGATAAAGATATTAAACAGAACTGACCCCAGTACTGAGGCCTGGGGAACACCCTGGGCCACCAAATGGATTTAACTCCATTCATCATTACTCTTTATGCCGAGCCATCCAGCTAGGTTTTTACCCAGCGAAGGGTATTTCCATCCAAGCCATGGGTAGCTAATTTCTCCAGGAGAATGCTGTGGGAAACTGTATCAAAGGCCTTATTAAAGTCCAGGTAAACAACATCCACAGGCTTTCCCTCATCCAGCAAGTGGATCACTTTATCATAGAAGAAGATCAGATTTGTCAATCAGGACCTGCCTTTCATGAACCCATGCTGACTGGGCCTGATTGCCTGGTTGTTCTTCATGTTCCTCAGGATGGCACTCAGGGTGATGTGCTCCATAACATTCCCAGGCACTGAGGTCAGACTGACAGGCCTGTAGTTCCCAGATCATCCTTCTGGCCTTTTTATGGATGGGCATCACATTTGCTAGATGCCAGCCAACTGGGACATTCCTGGCTTGCCAGGACTGCTGATAAATGATGGAAAGTGCTTTGGTTAGGAGTTCTGCCAGCTCCCTCAGTACCCTTAGCTGGATCCCCTCTGGCCCCATAGAATTGTTATATTGAGGTGTTGGAGCAGGTCCCTCAACACTTCCATTTGGATTACTGGGGCTTCATTCTTTTCCTCATCCTTATGTACTAGCTTTGGTGTCTGGGTCCTCAGAGAACAACTGCTTCTAATAATAAAGATTGAGGCAAAGAAGGCTACAATAAGAATAAACAAAACCAAAAATCAGCAATGCAATTCCTAGTTCATTGCCACTAACTGAGATTTACAGTGTGTAGCACAGAATACTGGACTTATATATTAAAAAGAAAAAAAAGAAAAGAAAAAGAAAAAGTGGAAAAAGCAAAAATGATTTTTTTACCTTTCCCATGGGTAACATCCACAGTCCATGTACAATTCAGGGAATTTGGATACAGATCAGGATAACCAGGGGACAAAATTGTTCCACTAGGTCCTCTAACATCTCCACCACATAAAGCTAGAAGAAACAAATAAAATAATAATAAAATAATTAATATAAAACTTACAGATCAGATAAAATATAAAACATTTTTTTTAAAACTTCTGGCTCTAAAATAACTTAAAAATAGCTAGTCAAATGATTCAGCAATTCTATATATAACTATAGCACATTTTTACACAATATGAAAAGAAATATAATCAATGAACAATTAACATGCTTTGTAATAGGTAGTAAGAAAATGAAAAGTGAGTTTCCTGAGCTGGTCTTTTATATTTTCCTGAAACACATAGAAAGTCACACATGCAAGCAAGCACAAGACATGGAGACAAACAATACCACT
The DNA here is from genome assembly GCA_013398155.1 of Pedionomus torquatus. Classification (NCBI taxonomy): domain Eukaryota; kingdom Metazoa; phylum Chordata; class Aves; order Charadriiformes; family Pedionomidae; genus Pedionomus; species Pedionomus torquatus. Next base: position 25,631 of record VZRU01001291.1, on the reverse strand, counting down.
TCAGCCAGAAGCTAAGGCTTGAGAGTTAAAATGGCATAGAGTGGATTTTGCTATTACTGACTGAAAATATTTATACTTAGAATGACAATTGTCAATATAGCAATAATTCTTCTTATAGTATCAATGGTGAGGTATTTAAAAGTAATCAGTAATTGAGCGATATTAAAATTAAATTATAGATTGAATTAATACAAAATACAGAACAGTGGAATAAATATCTTCACAATTCACCATTACATTTTAATGGTGAATTTTCCATCCCAGAGCTTTTGAAATACTAAACTGAAGTAACTTTCAGTAGTAAAGAGGCTTTTTCAGCTTAAGACTATCTTTTATCAATAGTGATTAAAATTCAGTACCAAGCAAAGTTCTCTGAATACAGACTATTTCAGAAGTGGATGCATTATAAAACATATGGATATTTCTTCTATATTTTTGCTATATTTGTTAAAAACATCTACTCCTTTTATTTTTTCTTAGGTTAATTATACACATTACCAAAATTATTTTGTTGACAAAAACAATCAAACAAACAAAACCCCAATAAACTATGTTAATGTCACTAGATTTAAGTAAAATAAAATAGACTGGTTTAGGAAAGTTGATTGCAGTTCTTCATGAGCAGCTCTTCCAAACTAATTAACACAAACTCTCGCTTTTCATCCTAACATTGTCAAGCTCTCAACCAGTGTCCTTTCAGAATACAATAAATCAAAAGAATATCGAGAGTGTACCTCTGTCTTAGCCTGTACCTAAGCAGACATCTGTCTTTAGGAAATACATGCATATTTTCAGACATTTCAGTAGCACTGTGGAATGTTTTCACAAAGGTTAATAATTTTTCATAATGAGTTTACTGCATTATATGCCATCGCTATGTTTAGGGTCCTGACTAAAAAGAAGTATGCATGTAATTAATTTTCTTATAAAACAGAAATTGAACTTCATCCTATATACCAGGATGAAGATCACCCTGTTTTGCCCAGCTAAATTTGGTTGGTTGTTCTAACCATATTTCTGTTTTAATCTTAAATATTTGTGTGAGTAGCCTCATGATTTCTTTGTGTGTATTGTTTATTCTGCCAACTTTCTAGCCTTCTTGTTCTAGTTGTAAGCTGGAAATTTGCAGATCCAGTGCCATAGGCTGAAATAGGATATTCTAGGATCACAGCTGTTCAATCTCATAATTGTTATCACAGGGGAAAAACTTCCCAGCATACTATTTTCATCCTCACTTTTCTGATGAAGAGAAAATGGAGGTAACTGCTGTCCACTTATCACTTGATCTTGTTATATTTAGATGCTAATAAAACAGAATCAGGGCTATAAAATCATGTTATTGGAACTTCTGATGATAACTACCTACTTTGTACATATCTTAGGTCAGCCCTATTAAATAAGAAAACACAATCAGTTTTTATACTCTTAATAAACAGTCCAAACAAATAATGTATTTTGCAGTGGGCATTTGGAAAACCTTTCAGGAATGCAAATGGTGACAAAACATCTATGTCATGCCATCAGGCACTCAGTGTAACTCTATGAAGGCTAGGAGATGGCAAAAAAAAAGGCATCAAGGGACCAGCATTTTCAAAAACAAAGCCAACTTGACACATCTCAAATATAAACCATGCACTGGTCCTGATAACACAGCAAACAGCCCAAGCATGTAACTTCACTACTACTATCTGACTCTTTCAAAGTCCAAAGGAAAACAGAAATACATGAAAATAAAACCAGCAGAAGATAAACTCCACACATTTCCCTAAATTCTACAAGAAGCCTTTCTTTCACTTTATCTGATTATACAGAGATGGAGGCTAGGAGAGACTAAATACATAAACAAATAAATAAAGTGGTATCATGGTGTTCTAATGTGGAAAATGGAATTTTGTGTTGCTAAAACACTAATAATTAATTTGCTATGCAAGCAGAGAAGCTGAATCAAGACATGCCCAATTTTTATTTGCCTTCCATTACTATGGTTTCAGAATAGTGAAAAATAAAGCAACAAAAAATAAAGAGAACAAAACATAGAATTGACTGAATGAAATACAGATAGGTACCTGGATGTATAAAGGACCTCTACAGCACTGTGATGATCAGAAATGATGTGACAATTTAAGAAACAAATTTTGGCTAATTGTGAATAAAGATTAAAATTTAATTGTGGAGTTCAGTGGCAAAGCCAGTGGTTCAGGTGAAATTAATTCTTGCCATTTTGGTTTGATTACATACAGTTTATTTTGTTATAAAGTATCATAACTGCATTTGTTTTGCTTAGTAACATGATCAGTCATAAGGAAGAGTGACAGCAAGAAAGCCTAGCAGGGAAAATGGCCCTATAGAGTTTGAAAAAACAATTTTAGAACCTTTATTCAGGCTACTCATAAGTTTCTCAATGGAAGACATGCAGGCTTCTTCCCTGAAACACATGAATAGTTATAATGAAAGCACTTGACTTAGAATCATAGAATTGTTCAGGTTGGAAGGGATCTTTAAGATCATCTAGTCCAACCATCAACCTTACTCTGATAAAAAAAAAACAACAACCCATCAGTAAGCCATGACCACAAGTACTATGTCAACCCATCTTTTAAATACCTCCAGGGATGGTGCCTCAACTACTTCCCTGGGCAGCCCATTCCAATGTTTAATAACCCTTTCAGTGTAAAAATTTTTCTTGATATCCAATCCGAACCTCCCCTGGTGCAACTTGAAGCCATTTTCTCTTGTCCTATCACCTGTGACTTGGGAGAACAAACCGAACCCCACCCCTCTACAGTATCCTTCCAGGTAGTTGTAGAGAGCAGCAAGGTCTCCCTTCAACCTCCTCTTCTCCAGGCTGAACAACCCCAGCTTCCTTAGCCTCTCTTCATAAGGCTTACTCTCCAGACCCCTCACCAGCTTTGTTTCCCTTCTCTGGACCCGCTCCAGCACCTCAGTGTCTTTTTTGACTTGTGTCATTCATGATATTACCAAGTTCCATTTAAGGCAAAATTTCATACTATTCTAAAACTCCTATAGAAAAATCAATCTTAATACTAGTAGTCTCTTAATCTCTAGCCTAAATTTACCCAGAGTCCAATTTTACCCATTTGTTCTTCTGCTGACCTGTCGTGTTCTTGGAGGGACTTGGGGAGTCCCTTTGGAAGGCTGGTAAAGCACATTAGTATCTCTGACTTCGGATCAGTTAAATGAGACAGATTTTCTTAGTCTACTCTTACCTCTTAAATTTTACTTTTTATACCATGAAATAAAATTCAACAGCCAGATATTCTCTGCCATCTGAGGTCTTTCAATAAGATTTTTGTTTATTTTAACTAATTTACTTTGATGTAACACAACTCAGTCACAGTTACAAAGTGCATAACAATAATATGAAGGTATCAAGTAAACGGAGTGTGAGAAGTAGGTTACCATATCCAAAAAAGGACAGAAAACTAGCAAGAGAATGTATCTATTCTTTAGTAAAGCAAGAGAAAATAATACACATCTATATAAATACATATATCTGTATATTTCTACATATAGTGTTCACTAGCAATGCAGTAAAAAAACCCCGTATCATTGTCCCTTTTTAGCCTGACTAAAGATGGTGTTATCTGGGAAATTAAAGATATATTTTCCACATTTTCAATTATAGCATCTAGTATTTTGATACATAAAGTTTTTTCAAGAGACCAGCTATAGGTCACTACCAACAACTCAGAAATTAACACACGGTGTATTTCAATTTTCTCAAAAAAGAGAAAATACATTTAAGAATAAAAACATGCAGGAAAAAAACAAAACCTTTTTTCATTTGAGATAGCTTCAAGTACAAATAATTGAAAACTATTTGTTTTCAAAGGTGAGGGACAAAGAAAACACACATTTATAATTTATTATTAATAATGATTATTTTTATAAATGGTTTCAAACACCATTGAACCATACATATGCTAGTTCAGAAAGAAATGGTGAAAAGAAGATAAATCTATTCAAACATAGATGTGTTTGTGTATATATAAATTTAAATTCAAGCATAGATGTACACAAACACACAGAGGCCCCATTTCATTCATTTTTGTTTTAAATTAACTCTAACTTCCAAATAAAAATCAAAGGTGATTTGCATTTATTGTGCAATTTGATAAGAAAAGGGAAATACAAATATAGTTAAAATTATTGAAACAGTGAATTAGAATTTGAATGTTATATATTGCGCTTCATAGACCAAGAAACCAGCATGTCTTCCCGAATTAGAGAAGGTGTCATGTATCTTAAGATAGGATGCAGTCAAGTAGTAACAAGTGAATAACAATATGGACATCAAATTATTATAATCAGCTTACTGAAGGAAACCTTGGACTGGAGTTACATTACAAAAGAGACTAACTTAATAGAAACTAGTGCAGATTAGATTACTCATAACATAAACTTGTATTTTTACTGTCTTTAAATCTAAAACCAACCAAACCATGCTATCCTTTTCCAAGTCTAGCATCTACCTCACAGAATATTTGCAGTGGGTTTTTTAACAGTTGTATTTTATTAAAACTATTGGTTTTAGCTTGGAGGTCTGTAACATCTCTGTCATATTTCCTGTATAGGTTCCTCATGGTACTACACAAGTAATACTTGCTAATTCATTTGGACATCTAGGCATTTTCAATATAAACATTAGAGGTTTTCAATCTTACATTTTTATTGCTATTTATTTATTTTCTTGAGTAAATTAAGATCAAATGGAATGACAATATTTATTTTTAATTCAAATAATGTATCAGAATTATTATGTGTTAACATTCAATTTTATGTTATGATGAAGAGAATAAAAGACACTTTACACTCTCAATGAGGTATCAAATTTTTACATTATTTTTCCTGTCATTTCAAATGGGATTAATACAATACTTCATATATTGGGTAGAATATGTTTTCTCACATATATTCAAAGCTTAAAAGTAAAATTCTATTATAATATACACGCAGAAAGGACATGGTAGGACAAAATTTTGCCTTATTTGTTAAGCACTGGGAGGAGATTTCAGTCAAAATATTAAGGAAGACTCAGATATATAGGTGCGGAATAAATCATCTGCAGATGTTAGATAGGAATAGTGTAAATATAATACTAGCAAAATTACTAAGCAAAGCTCAAACATATCTATTATATCTCTCAAGTACTACTATTTTCTGAAGGCCTGTACATATTCTTGTTTTAAAGGGGTAGTTGTTATTTATTTGTATGTTTATTTTCCTAGTTAATGTGTCCCATGATTACGTTATATAGATCTTCAGATGATCTATTTCAAAATAAATAAACATGTGCAGTAATATCAGTCTTTTTCTCTGGTCTGTGTGGATAAAAGAGCTGTTTACCCTTTACCCATGAATGAAAGAAGGAAAAAAAAAGAAGTCAGAAGTCTAGGCCTTGATCAGCGCCACCTCTTTTGAAAAGAAATAAGGAAGTATTTTGGCTATACATAACAAAGCAATACAATACTTTTAACAGTATATTCCTAACAGTCTACAAACGAATTAATTTTTTGAAAAGAAACCAATGGTTTGATAAAGATCACAGGATGTACTTTTCATTCTTTGAAGGAGCCTTAATGTTATGGTTGTATAGCTTATTTAAATATAATTGAGTTGCTTTCTTGAAAACTGTGAAGCAACAGAAGTACTGTATAAAGTCAAGTACCTTTCACCACAGTGAAAGTATGAGAGTTAATGGATGTAGCTGGAAGATGGAATGTTCTCAGTAGATGTTAAAATATTTGTGTGACCAAACAATGGAACAGGTTGCTCAGAGAAGAAACATAATCTCCCTCCATGGAGATAAAACACAGTTGTGTAGGATCCTGAGCAATCTGATTCAACATCCAGATTAGACCCTTTTACTGACATATGGGTTTGGACTAGGTGACATTCTGAGTTTCCTTTCAGTTACAACTCTTACATAGTTCTGAACATCCTCAGATGGTTGTTGGATTATTTTGTTTGGTTTTGTTTTTTGGGTTTTTTTTTTCAGAAATGCTTTTATATACTTCTGTATACCACAGAATCACAGAATTGGCTGTTGGAAGGGATCTCTAGAGATAATCTAGGCCAACTCCTGTGCTAAAGCAGGATTGCCTAGAGCTCACTACTCAGGCAGGTCTTGAAAATCTCTAGAGAAGGGAACTCCACAATCTTCCTGGGCAGCCAGTTCCAGGGCTCTGTCACCCTCATGTTAAAGAAGTTTTTCCTCATATTCAAATGGAACTTCCTGTGTTCCAGCTTGCACCCACTGCACCTTGTCCTGTCACTGGGAACCACTGAAAAAAGTCCAGCTCCATCCTCCTTCAACCCACCCTTCAGATACTAAACAAACTTTAATAAGGTCTCCCCTCAGCCTTCTCCTCTCCAGGCTCATGAGTCCCAGCTCTCTCAGCTTTTCCTCATAAGAGAGATGCTCCAATCCTTTAATCACCACTGTTGCCGTATTCTAGACTCTCTCCAGTAGTTCCCTGTCTCTCTTGAACCTGGGAGCCCAGAACTGGATGCAGTATTCCAGTTGTGGCCTCAACAGTGCAAAGTAGAGGGGGAGAATGACCTCCCTTAACCTACTGGCCGCACTCTTTCATATACAGCCTAGGATTCCATTGGCCCTCTTGGCAGCAAGGGCATATTGCTGGCTCATGGATAGTTTACAATCTAAAAGGAACCCCGGATCCTTCTGCTCTAGTGGGAGGTGTCCCTGCCCATGGTAGGGGGTTTGGAACTTGATGATCTTTAAGGGCCCTTCGAACTCTATTAATTCTATCATTCTATGATTCTGGTTTTTAACATGTTCAGAGATGACATCCAGAACAAGTCACTCCATTACCTTCCCAGGGATGGAGGTTAGACTAATTGGCCTGTAGTTCCCTGGGTCCTCCTTCTTGCCCTTTTTGTAGGCTGGAGAGATACTTGCCTTCTTCTAAGCCTCAGGCACCTCTCCCGTTCTCCATGACCTTTCAAAGATGATGGAGAGCAGCCCAGCAATAACATCTGCCAGTTCTCTCAGCATTCACAGGTGCATCTCGTCAGAGCCCATGGACTGATGGATGTCTAGTTTGGCTAAGTAGTCTCTGATGCAGTCTTCCTCTGCAGAGGTAAAATATTCCTCTCCCCAGACCTTCCCCCTTGTCTCTAGGATCTGGGATTCATGACAGTTTTAGCAGTGAAGACTGAAGCAAAAAAGGCATTCAGCAACTCCGCCTTCTCTGTGTCTTCCACCACTAAGGTGCCTACCTCATTTTTCAGTGGACCTACATTTTTATATGTAAAACTATGTTTGCATACATATGTATAAACATACATACACAGAGAAGACATATGTGAACTGGGGAAGAGTGCATACCTTGTCTATATAGATACACATAAAAATCCCAACTAAAAAAATTACTTATGAAATCTTTCATGCATATCAATTCAAATATGAGTAAATTATACAGCCTGTCATAATCACTCCCTCAGGCTAGTTTTTAGGGAAGGAAAAAGTTTGTTCATTTTGAAACCATCATTCCCAGCATTATCTAAATGTTTCTGTAGACAGAGGTGTGACTTCCCCAATAATAATTTTATGACGCTTATCTGAGCAACATCCAAATGCCTCATGAAAAAGTTCGTTTATATGCCTTCAAAGAATTGAATTGCAGTCAACACGATCTTTGACTGTAAGGAAGAACTGGTTCTAAGAAGTCTAAATTTTTTCATCTTCCACACACTTTTCCTCCTCCAAAACACACTCATGAGCTGCCGTGACCTGTCTGCACAATTATCATAGTCTGTCTTCATATCAATCCATGGTGTTATTATCAAAAAAAAGAAGGTATTTTCAAAGGGAACAATCAAGGAAGAACTCTGTTTCTCAGAAACTGTCACCATAATATATTGAATGAGCAGGAGCAGTGACCAATGAGTTTATTAGCAGTATGATTAATACAAACCCATACTAGCAGTTTTTGCAAAGAACAGGCAATTTAGCAAATGCCCTTTTTTTTCCATTGGGTTGCAAGGACTCTAGTTTCTGCTTTAAAACATTCCACCAGAGAAGAAATTCAGCAATTAAATCAAAGTTAATTCAACCATTAATTGATTAAATTTACTAGAATAAATGTACTAAATTCTGCCTTTAGAGCATATTTATTCAATGGACAATTGCCATCTAGCCATGTGCTCTGAAGAAAAAAATATCGCATTTACTTAATGAATTGTATGCTAGGTCAGCATCTTGAGGAAGAAATTTATCTCAATATATAAGTTTATTTCACAGAAGAGCACAATATTCATAGGGAGTAAGTTAATACTCTTTGTTTTAGATGGTTACCATCTATGCCTACCATGGTAAGAAAACAGGTCTTATGTCTATGGCCTATGCAGCAAAATATAGTCCCCTTGGATTGAGCTTTGGGAGCTCAGTAATTTTTCGTTTGAAGAACCTGACTGAGAAGCAGAAGCAAGTCCAACCATACACACACAAAACCCCCCTACAATCTTGACCACTAGAACATGCCACTAGAGCATGCCCTGAAATGCCACACCTATTCTTAAATACCTCCAGGGACAGTGACTCAACCACTTCCCTGGGCAGGCTGTTCCAGTGCCTGACCACTCCTTCAGTTAAGTAATTCTTCCTAATGTAACCTAAACCTCACATGCTGCAACTTCAGATCATTTCCTCTAGTCCTGTCATTATTCACTTGGGAGAAGGGGCCAACACTCACTTTTCCACAACCTTCTTCCGGGTAGATGTAGAGGGCAATTACCCTAATTATATAAGCTGAAGGACAAGAAAACCTCCACCATTTTTTTAAAGAAAGAAATACAGTGGAAACAAATGCATTTCCATATGTCAGATCACACATAATTAAGTGAGCTTTTTCATTAGTCTTCACTGAAATTCAACTTTTTCTTTCCGAGTATCGCAGAACACTTAGAACTGTTTTAGAAAAATATACTATCACGTGTATTATGTAGCTCATAAAAGTTCAGTAGATATTTTTTTGTTGTTGTTAAAAACTACTCTAGAACTAAGTGGGTACATTATATCTGATAATGTATTTATCATCAGAAAAGCATGTGCCGTGCTCAAAGGAAAAGGTATATTTTGAGATGAAAACATCTCAAATACACAACTTAATAAACATTAAAACATTAAACTTAGTATTAAATACAATGGATGTAACTGGGAAAACAGATTAAAATGAACAATTCCAATAACAAAAGATGACTGAAACTATAAGATAATTTTTCAAGTAGACTTTTTTACTGATGTGGTGGAGACTCCAAGATGTATCACATGTTATTCCATACCATTTTTGTCTAGTTTAACAATCATACACTTAATCATCAGGTATAATGTGGCCTTAACGAATTCCTATAGTGATCAAATGGTGCCAAGTTCTGTGACTAAGTCAGGAACACAGTGATTGACATGAAATGGGAGAAAATGCAGGTTTTGAGTGGTCTAAATGAACCACACTTCATGTTTTGTATATAAGAACACCTGTGTCCATAGATGGATACTCAAACACAAATATTTGTAGCTTGTAATAACTGATTATTAAACAGCAGATATACATTAACCTTGCATGCATTGAGCTGATTGGCAATCAGTTAGCTCATGGTAACATACAATCAAACAGACATATCTTCAATAATCTGCTGATTTAAAGAATTACATATTCTTCTTTACTTTTATTACAAAATATCACACAGAGGGATATAACAAATATATTTCCTCCACTATTCTTTTTTCCCTAAAACTAGAGGTTTTACAAGCTCCAACATTTAACTTATTTTGACTGACAGTAGTTTGGAAAAAGGTGTATATTTTAAAGTATTCTGTATTTTATTCATTCATCCTTACCATCACAAGTTGGTAGTGGATGACTCCACCAGTGATTTTTTTCACATAGCAAAGGCTCCTCATGACTCAGCCTGTAACCGGGATCACAACTAAATGAGACAGTGGAACCTATTGAGAAGTCATGTCCATAACGACGTCCATGCACCGGTATGCCAGGATCCAAGCAAGAGTAAGTATTAACAGTTACACCTAGATTAAAAACAACAACAAAAACATTAAGAGTTAACTTAAAGGGTTATTGTAATTAATTTAAATAATTCAGTGGGTTTTGAATGATTTCACTGTCAGGTGAAGGCTCCATTATCACACATTTTCAGTGAATAATCTTGAATTATGTTTCTCTGTGTTACCAGTAAAAATGTTATAAATATTATAAAAGTCATAAAAATTATAAAATGTTAGGGATAATGAATTGCATCCTGCCACTGTTGCAGAGAAAAAACATCACATCATTTACAGGATATTTTGTGTAATCCTATCTCAGTAGTATGAATTTTTTTTTCCCTGCTGATGATGTTGAAAAGCTTTGATGATCACTCAAAATTCGGATTTCCAGCCTTTATTTTTTCCCCAATCAATCTTTATTATCCAAGCTAAACTGCTTATTTCTTTTGATAGTTATCCTCAACATTTTAAAATAGATCCATTATTTACATAAATATTTTTTATACCTAATATTATTTGATATATGAGATATTAAGAAGACAGAGAAAGCAGAAAGAGGAGCTAAGAAAAGTTGGCTTGATAAAGAGGATTTTAAAAATCCTCTGTGCTAAAAAATTAAGCCTTTTAGATTATCTCATAGTGAAAAGTTTAACTTCATTGTAAAAGAATCAGGGCAAAAAAAAAGAAAGAAACAAAAAACTATAGAAATATTACTGAAGTTAGCAAATTAAAAGTATGCAATGCAAGACTTTTTATGGAAGTTATTTCTTTTATTCCTACACAAAAGCTATGAAATATCCTTCTTAACAAAGAAATTAAGTGTGGAAAGAAATAATTAGCATAGAAAATAAGTACACATTAAAAAAAAACAAAAAAAAAAAACCCTAAACAGCGTTCAATAGGATATTTGAAAAGAGAAATTCTGAATAAAGGACCATTAGTCATTATTATTACCCAGAAAAGGGAAATCTGAATTGGATTGTACTGCATAAGACAATGAACCAGTAAGAATTAAACAAAAGTCAAATTAATGCTAGATGACTGTACATAAACAGACGATGAAAACTAAGTACTGAAAATGGCTTCTTTTGTATATAAATGGTAAAGATGCATGTTTTCAATGTTCTCTGATAGTATAAATGTAACTTTCTCTGTTCACTATTATAAAGAGACCTGTAGGGTCGGGATGAATTTTTGAAAAAAAAAATGGATTTTATAATTAAAATGAAGAATTAATTTACAATGAGATTTCTGATTTCCTTTCCAACTTCACTGAATTGAAACAGTTTGATGTAAGTGTATTTGTACTGAGTGTGGCTTTCCTCCTTTTGATGTTCACATTCCCAAAGTGGGATTTCTATTTAGCTTTATTGTTCTAGGAAATCAATTGAAGAGTTTAGTGATCTTTGCTGGCAATACTAATCCAATTTTCCTGATCTGTAATGATAGACATCCTTCAAACTTCAAAATGAATAAGAACTTAACAAAAGCATCACTTCTTCAATGCAGAAGTTCATACAAATATAAATATGTGGGTAAAGGTAGGAAAGTAAAGGATTTAGAATAATAATAGACTTTATAATTTAACATTCAATAAATTTCAAATTAGTCCACATTTTATTTGGAAACGTCACCTCCATATATATTGTAACATTATTGTTGGTAGTCAGGAACAGTGGAAATGGCCTAAATTAATGTAAGAAATTAAGAACATCTGAAAAATGCTTCTTGGTAGTTCCAACCTGTAGTTTTGGTAGCTCTGAAGCAGGAGTATGAAACAGAAATTGATAGATAACAATGTGCTCATGTACTTTTACTAAGCAAACAGAACCGCAAATACAGAAAACTGTTATTTCTCTTAAAAATATGACTTATAACAACAAAAGATATAGTTAGAAACACAAAAAGCAAATGACACGATAATATATTGATTTATATGAAATTTAAGAGTTCATTAATATGAAAACTTACAGATCCTTTTTCAGTGTATTTTATAATATTATAATAAGGGAAAAGGAATACCATATATGTCAGAATAAATCACATATGCAGGATTTAGATCCCTAAAAATTATTAATCAAGCAATTCCATGGTTCGTTTTTCAGTTTGTTACTGTAAACTGCATTTCCCACTGTCTTACACAGGTACAACAATCAGGGCAGTAACTTAGTATTTGCTTAGATTTTCATATTCTTCCTGATCCCATGCAGTTTTGCACACATAAGGATGTACTGCATAAAAGATAAGTACAAGTAGACATAGAAGCAACATCCAGAAGTAAGGCATTTCCTTCCCATTGCCATCCTCTGATTCTTGAAGGTATGGAGCAGTACAGCAATAACATTAAATTGTAGGTGAAATTACTAGTCATCTTCTTTGCAGTTTAACACCACTAAATCTTTCTCTGTTTGAGAAATAACAGGAATTTACCAAAGATGACACCTGTGCACCTTTATATATTTATGACTAGAATAAGTATCAACAGGGAAATCAACAGTAAAATTCAGAAATACTTACTTTCATAGTGAATCTTGAATCCATTGTTAGAACGACTGTTGTCAGTTGTAAAGAGAAGATAAATGAAATTGCTACTGCTAAATAGGAACTGTGGGACCTGCGTGCCATTATAAGATCCTAGGAGTGGAGATAATAAATTTGGTCCATCATGAACTTCCAAAACATCATAATTGAGTTCTGTCTGAAATCTAGAAATGAGGAAACAGGCATAAAAACGAGAAGTAATTAAAACCAATTCAATAAGACCATTAAAAGTAAGCTATGCTTTAAAACTATGCTAATTTCCTGATCATATCCTTTTAATTCTTTCTCTACATATCTGTTTATCACAATATCCATATAATAGTATTAATTACGCTATACAATTAATACAATAATAAAATTTCAGGTAACTGCCTTAGCAAGATAAGAAGTAAGTTTAAAGTCCTTGAGCTGGTTTGTATTGCAGGAAACAAGAGCCAGAAACAAATGATTTAGTAGCAAAGATTAATAATACTTGCATATATTATTCTATAGCACAAAATTACTTTTCTTTTTGGAAACATTAAGTAAATGTAGAGGATATATTGATGCATTATTTTATTATGTATATTCCATTTGGCATAAGTATCATCAAGGTACTATATATTATCAAATAATCATACCCTGAAAATCTATTCTTAAAATCATTTTTTAAGCAGGAATAGAATAACTTAAGTCTGCTTTGACTCTCCAGTGGCTTTGTGCCAGTTGAAGCTCAGTCTAAACCAGTGGCAGAAGTTATGGAAAAAAAAATATTAAAATTTATTTAGAAAGCATTATAAAGCAAAATGTCTGTTTAGAGAGAGCACGTGTGCTGTTTCTGTCAGGAAAAAGCTGCATCTGATAGTGTTACTAGGTATCTCATTATTTGTCTTCTTTTATGTAGTATCAGCAATCCCAAACACCTGTTTGGTCTTTTGACAGTGGTTTCCTTCTTTCTTGGTATGACAGAACTTAGATCAATCATACTACTTTCATGGACTCTTTGATGGATTATTGAAAAAACCTTTCAAAATTAAGTAGAAACAATTAACAGCAGGATCCTACAAAGACCCTTCAGGTATTCCTAATTCTCTCTCTGATTCACTTAGATGCCGAATTCAGCTTTGTGAAATACATTCAAAGAAATCGTGCCAATGTGCCGAGAAACTATATTTCAGCATGTATGTCCCATGAGTCCGAGCCTAAAGATTTAAACTAATCTGGTGAAAGATTAAATTTCCAAAATATGTGTTTTCTTTTATACATGTCCCACTCCTATAAAACAACATAGAAAAGAGCACAAAAATAAAGGCACAGGGAAGTACAGAAATGAAGCAGGATAAGCCTAGAAGCAGAACTGAAAAATTCTGGTTTTGCTTGTTCCCAAAAACCTACTAGCCAATAACTTGCCTTTTCCAGTATTTGTTTTTCCAAATAATCCAAAAAAAAAAAAAAAAAAAAAAAAATCAGTCTTGGAAAGCAGTCTTGGAAACAGATTCTTTAGTCTTGCTCTGCTTTCTTAGTTCCTTAATCAAAAGCATACTTGAGTTAAGTGTGAAAAGGCATTGACCTCACAAAATGCAAAATAACTTTCAGGCCAGTCAAGACATGATGAAATTAAGTTGAGTCTCCAAAGTCATAACAGAAATCCTCTCATAAGTACTTGTTGCTTCAAAACCTACATACAACACCATAAGTAACAGAAAATTAAAGAAATGAAAAAATGAGTCAGCTCCTAAGGAAAAAAAAAAACAACCCTAAGCGAGCTTTTTAGTGGGAAGAGCTGAAAGAAATTTCAAGGGTGGATAATGTACAATGTGTTTGCTTGGTTGTTTAGCTCAGAAATGTGATCAATTCAAATTTCATTTATACTGGTGATGCTTTTTTCTTTGAATACCTTTCGTATTGATGCCTAAAGTATGTGACACATTTATATATCATCTGGTTACTCCCTGGTGTGAGAAAGCAGTAGGGATTTATAGGAAACTGAATAGAAAATCTCGCGTAAGACCACTGCAATGTTCTTTCCTGCTTAACTAGTCACTATTCTTACATTAAACTGGATGTTTTCATTGTTATGTGAGGTCTATTGTTATGGAGGATTCACTAAAATTTATTCAAGCAAGCAGGAGTGAAACAAACTTTAACACAAGAGCTGGTAATCACTTTTTTATCTTATTTGAACAGATAAATCTGCTTTAATATCTACAACACGCATCTTTGTTTCTAAGAGTCATTCTGTCAACTTAATACAGTGTCAGGATGAGAAGAACATCCTGCTGCACAGTATATACTCATTAGTCAAATGTGACTAGTACTGCAATCAGTAGTGTGCTGATTAACATCCTTAGTATTTAAATACTCGTAATTAGGCTTCACGATAAACACTTCATTACAATGAAGAATGGCACTTGCATTTCTCACTTCTATCATTTTGATTCAGCTGAAAAATCTATTGATTTATATATTAAAAAAAAAAATGAACAGATGATTATCTATCATAGCTATACCTGTACAACAGGAATAAGCTCTTTGCAGTCATGCCATCAAAACTATGGCAAGTATACATGCATGGCNCCTGTACAACAGGAATAAGCTCTTTGCAGTCATGTCATCAAAACCATGGCAAATATACATGCATGGCCAAAAAACAAAGTATGGAAAATTATTATGAAGCCTCTGAAAACACAAAAAATAAGTTATTATTGTTCACTTTGTAGATGTCTTTCTTTTCACCTATGGCTCTGGCTCCATGGCACGGGAACATACAATCATAGAATGCAATGCCTTGCACACATGTAATGTCATAATAGAGAAGGCATAGAAAGATGAAAGATTAAAATGAAATAAACTGCAGGAAATGTGTATTAGTAAGACCTGTTCCCTTCCTCTTAGAAAATTTAAAGGATGCAAAGACATGCACCATACACGTTTTACCCTAACTGATAAAAATATTTCAAATAACTACAGATATTATGGAAGTCTTAGTATTATAACCAAGAAAGGCTAGAAAAAATATTTCTCTTTGTTTTTCAGGACAAAGGTGAAATGTAAAGAACTGGACAAAGTATGAGTTTATCTTTTTTAATCATAGAAGGATTGGAATGGACCTTAATTATCATCTAGTTCCAACACCCTGCCATAGGCAGAAACATTTTCCACTACTTAATGATAAAGGAAAACACTTGGTTGTAGTTTTAAAAGTGTATATTCCAACAAAATTAACCTTCTGTCATGAGAAATCCCAGTTGAAGAGTTATAAGCAGAAGGAGCAGAAAAATGATGGTCACACAAGAATGAGTCTTTAAAAAGCAGACAATGTATGAATGTACATTTAAATAATGTACAGAATGTAAATTTAAATAATGTAAAAAATAAAAAAAAAAAGTCTAAGAAAAAAACCTTACCATTGGTAGTTTACAAAGTGTTTTCTTTCAGTACATTAAAAAGATTTATGTCATTATTTGGTTTATATAATAACTTTTTCTTTACATCCAAATACATAATTATATAGCTAATTGTATTTGTGCGAACATATATAGATGTATTTTTACATGTGATCCTGCACAGAAACACACAAGTGTACACCACACAGCTGTATGTGAGAACAGCGCCTCCAGACTGCTGTACCTGAGAACATGCACATCTGTCCAATTTATGGCATGCAACAGAAGTGTCAAAGATGAGCAGCAGTGGAAAAAGAAGTGTCATCATAATGAGATTAGGTTATAAAGAGGACAGAAACTCTCTCTGTGATCTGAAGAGATCACATTGTTCTTATTGCTCTTACCTACAAGAGTAATAGAGGTTGTGCAATTTTATGACAAGGCTTTAATGCATTACAAACCAGAATTGTACACAAGAGACTGGCAGTTTTCATGGAACCCAGGTTCCATTAAAGTAGGAAAATATATCTGGCATAGAATTTTGCAAATAAAAAAATGCATGCTTTTCACTTTGACATGACTATCCAAAAAAAATCTGTAATTGAAAATGGAATGCTGAATTTGAAGTAAATTATTTGAAATCATATTTTTATTTTAAAATACTTGAGTTAATGAAAGTTCCAAAATTTTTATTCCATTTTGATTTACAAAACAATAAAGAAAGCCCATAATTTACATTCTTTTTCTAAACAAATATGAATTTTATTAATTTCTACAAGAATAGGTTATTATTTTCTTTTTTTAATTATTATTTTAATTAACAAAAAATTGGTGAATTTTCATGTTAAGATGTTGTACAGCACTAGTTTTTTGGAAGTCTAGCTTTCATTAGATGTTAAGGATAGGAAATACCTTTGAAGTATCCATAATACCTGTCCTTTGATTGTACATAATGTCACATGAACATTTTATTATGGTGTGAGCTATAGTATGAGAAAACAAAAAATAATATAATGATCTTAACGCAATGAGAAATTCTATTAAGAGAAGCTGGTCATTTTCATACCTGCTGAAAACAACTTTTGAATTATATTAAAACAAAGTCATATTTTCTCTTTTGAGTGTGACTAGTAGTCACAATATGCTGCATAAATAGCAACTGAAAAGTACTTGCATGAAATCCATGTGCTATAACTTTGATCATCAAAGGCATATTTTTCCTGTATTTAACATTATTAGTATTTACAGTTTAAAGTATCTAAACATCCTGGAAAATATGTAGAAAATTTAGCATTTTTAAATTATTTTTTTCTGTTTCACTTTCTCATAAAAAGCTTAAATGAAATGCCCATATATTGCTACAATGAGAAATTTAAGGTCTTCAGCATTTTCAGCCCTTGGAATCATGAAAGGACCTAAGTAACAAGCAGGGATGCTGGAAAAGTGGAATGCTGCAGTAATTTGGGGAAACTGGAATACCGTCCTAAGAGCCTAGAGTCCTTTCACAAAACCAAGTCAGCTGATTTGATAATTAAATATTCATCGCAAATAGAAACATGAATGCATTGAATTTTGTTTTTGCAGTTGATTCAGATTTCCAATCTTGAAGATTTTACCCGTGAGAGAGAAACAAAATATTTCATACGTATAATCCATCATAGCAACACAATTACAAGAAATAAAACATGCTAATATTTAAAAACAGACAAATTTTTTAACAAGGCCAGACAGGCTTAAATGTATGCAAGAGAGTAGGAATTTTGAAAGCTTTTCAGTGCATCAAAGTAGAATTACACTGAGGAGAATATGTATGCTCTGAAGGCACTAAGGTATTTTTGAAAACCTTACTGATAATATAATTGCCTGATTTTAAAGATAGTGCAAATTAATGCTATGACAGAGTTAATAAACTCCTGCTTCTGGGTAAAAACTGGAAAATATTAAGTAAAAAAAAAAACAGTAGCCAAGACCTTTCAAATGTAATTTTGATAGAGTGTCCTGGTTCAGCTTCTATCACCCACTCACAATTCAAGGAATCTTTATAATACCCTGGCCAGCCCGGAGAGAGGATTACTCCACTGGGAGATGAAAAATGCCCACCACACGGAGCTAAAAACAAAACAAAGAGAAAGGTATAACACAGACTTATTATATACAATTCGACATTAACACTTTAAATATAGGACATCTGTAATGAACAGATTTTAAAAAGCCAGTTGCAGGAAGATGCAACCAAGCTTTGAAGATAACAGATTGGTGTGGTTCAGAATTAGATGGAGACAACTGAATCAAAACCTTGAAAATATAAAATAAACTAATCAATAAGTTCTGACAAGGCTTTCAATATTGTATTCTCACAGGCACAATCTATTTTCCTGTAACACAGAACATAAAACCAAAATCTAATGTTTAAAATATAATTATTTCTGTTTTCAATTGTGAGCAGAGAGATTTGAAAAACTTGCAAAAGTTTCAGTTGAGTATCAGGCTAGAAACCAGTGAATTGGTTTTTTAACTTTGACATGAACCAACTGTTATACTATGTGTATTACGCTTGTCATGTTGGCAGTTCAAATTTCTTATCCATGAAAAAAAACACATACTTACCATTCTCACAAGATTTGTTGATACTTTTTAAGCATTTGCCAATTATATATTAAATACTGTACCATATACAACTCCAAGCAGAATTACTAGAAATAAGATGTAGTTTGTCTCTCCAAGATAGTCAGTAAATATAAGCTAGGAAAAATGTATTAAAACATAATTGAAATTTACGTTTTTTGTAATCGTGTTTACGTTTTTTCAGTGGCTTAATGACACATTGATTACAGGAATAAGTTCCACAGCTCTAAGTATTACAAAGATGAAGATCCTTTCTTTGATAACAATTCTTCTTAAATAGTTGAATAGAATCTGGTACAGAAAGAGGGAAGTTTCCATGAGCATCAGTATCAAGACAATTACTCATAGCACAGAAAAGAGATTTTCAGAAGTCATAACAGCTTTTGACTGATGCTGGTTTTGGCTATGGAGAGTACTAGTCTATCCCCAAAATGTTATGAACTCATAGGCGGGAAGAGTAAGAAGAGTAAGAACACTGCTAAAGGACGCATCTTTTAGATTTAAGTCTTGCAAAGCTCTGTTAAGGATTTAATTTCATGCATGAATGCAAACCCATTACATCTGATGGATCTACATGTATGTAAAGTGAAGTGTGTGTGCCATCGGACTTCTGTGAGATTATCCCCTCCTCAGTGGTGTGGCTGGGTGAGGAAAAGAAAGTGGGAGTGCATCGCATAGTTTTTTAATTTGTTTTCTGTAGAAGATTGATATTCAGTAAATAGAGAAATTAATTCACAGAATTCTATGTGTGTATTATGAATATACAAATCAATCCACTAAACATACCTATATAGACAACTATACAATACAGAAGTCCCCTTGATCCACAGGAAACAAGGCAGAAAAGCAACTGATCTCTGAATTTATTTTCTTCTAGAAGAATAAGATGTATGTTCCTTGAGTTACAATGTTACATATCAAGTAACTGATTTCAATTACTTATTCCTGGGAAAAAAACAGTTTTAAAAATACTTCAAAATACTCTAAACTGAACTTTTTAACTCTAGTGACTTCAGTAAAAACTGTTCCAAGTAGAAGCATTTAGTAAATTATGGTTTTGAATTATTATTATATTTTAACTAAACCGGATTACCTAGATTCTTAAGTATAAAAGATAAATTTTGGAGTAATATTATTAAAAAAGATTTTTCAAAGTTGCTTTGATTTGCATGAGTATTACTTGTGAACTTATGAAGAGACTTAATCAAGCTTTCTTTGATGAAAGTAGAAGGTGATAAGGACCTGATAAGGTGTTAAGCCCTATCATGAGGAAAAAGAAAGCTAAGAAAAATAGACTTGATTTTCACTAGACTACTATAACAACATAAACATGAAAAGCCTTTTTAGCATACTGGATTATAATTTAGAACCTGTGAAATATAAGATATGTGTGGTTGAGGGTGGGTGGGGGGTGTTGCAACAAATATTTTATCATGACGGTCAGCAAAGTAGAATTTAAAAGACAAAAATATTACACACATTTAAGTGTGTGTCAAGAGCACACTTTTAAACTGGTGACAACAGTATCAAATGATCAACAGTTTACATTTTTTTTTATTTTCAGGATTTGCTGACTAATTTATGGAAAATGAAATCTGCAAAATGTATTAGCTATTCAATTTAAATCTGACATTAAAACTAATTTTTCTGTCACAAAATCTTTCTGGTCAGACCTATTTTTTTGTCCTCTGTATGAGGTAAAGAAGAAAACAAGAAATACATATTTCAGTGCCTTACACAAGCAGACAGAAACAAAATTCATTGCTTCCCAAAATTGTCAGCCATTAAGAAGTAGGTAGCACCTTTGTGGACAGTGCTAAATCATACAAAGCAGACAGTAAAACTCAATCAATTCTCCATTGTTATCTGTTGTGTGGTACAGATGTGCACTCATACAACCCAGATGAGAAGAAAGATGTAGCTGTCAAAGAACACCCAACAACACAGGATCAAACACTGGATATCCCTTATTATAGACAAATTCCTCATAAAACTACCCACTTTTCCTCTATTATGTAAATAGGAATTGAACTAACTGGATTCTCCAGATTCAGTTTAAGAACATTATCAACTGAGATGTAAAAGACATCAAGGAACAGATTCTAAGCTACAAACTGCAATAGAAAGCATTAGGATTGGGTGCCTTGGGGTTAAATAAAGAGATACCAGCATTAAAATAAGGATCTTTGTCACCTTAATCTTCTCTCTTGCAGATGGAATGGATATGTGCCAAAAGTGGGCTATATTAATCTGTAGAAATAATTAGAGACTCTGTGTGTGTATATATATAAGAACTTTGTTATACACAGTTATCAAGTAGGCCAGATGGTAACTTATAGACACTATAAAAGTACAATTTCTCCAGTTAGAGATATGCTTAAATACTTTGCTGTTTCTGATGAGTGCTAGTGTAAATACATTAGCTTATAGAAGTGTAAATTCATGACAGTTATTGTCATGACTTTCTCTGCTTAATTGCTAATTAGGAATTTCATCTAGCTCAAATTAGATTTGGTGAGTTTCTCAGGTTCTGAACTGTCAGAGACTGAAAACATTTTCTGCAGGAAAATCTTACAGGGCTGGTTTTTTCTGTTTTTGTTGTTGTTGTTGTGGTTGTTTTTTTTAATCTGTCTGTTAATTTCAGTTTTATGACAAATTCACCAAATTACCCAGGATTTTACTAAGACTCAAAATTCATACATAGCCAGCATAATCAAGCTGGAAATTTGCCCTTGAATTTAATTTTATAAGTGAAGGACAGGCTTGCTTTATTTCTTTGCCAGGCTCACTAAATGCATACACGTATTTATTCATATTATAGGCATCTACACATATACAAGGCTTTTTATTTTTGCTTGTTTTCTTTTATTGTTGAATAAAGGATCTTAGAAGGTAAATCACTGAAGGAGAGTTGTATACTATATGTATGGATTTTGAAAATATCTGAAGGGCAACACTTACTTTTCATTTACTTCTAAACACAAGAAAAACCTTTTGGCCTGTTACCAAAACACTTCAGTATTCACTTCCAAAGCAAATGAGATCTGTCAGGAGACCTTCTGAAGATGATGAGAGATGAAAGGATTGAAAGCAGTCCTGCAGAGAAGAACTTGGGGATATTGGTGAATGAAAACTTGGATGTGAGCCAGCAATGAGTGCTTGCATCCCAGAAAGCAAATCCTATCCTGGGCTACAAAAAAGAAGGGTGGCCAGCAGTCCAAGGGAGGTGATTTTTCCCTCTGCTCTGACCACCTGGACTACTGCATACACCAATGGGGTCCCCATCACACTACTGAAAGAGTGTAGATTTACATTGGATAGTAAAGACAAATAGTAAGACATAACAAGGAAGACACTAGGAACTGGTTGCCTATAGGAGTTGTGGATGCCCCATCACTGGAAGCGTTCAATGTCAGGTTAGACAGGGCAAGGTGACCTTTAAATATTTCTTCCAACTTAAACCAGTCTATGGTTCTATGAAGACATAGCATTACATGTGCAAAGATGGAATTGTGTAAATTACTGTGACATGTAGATTTAATACAGACTTTACCCAGTTTCCAGCGAAGAAAAGAGATAGCCTTAAACTGATTTCATAATCAATTGGTCAGAGATCTTTTTTTTACTAGAAGAAGAAAAAAAAAACAAAAAGAAAAAGAAGAAGGGATAGGAAGTTGAGTCTGCTGCAGTATTAATTTATTTATGTGTTTACCTAAATGAGCACATGATCTGGACCATGACTACACATCTTTTGAATATCTCCAAAGAAGGAGACTCCAGAACTTCACTGGGCTACTTATGCCCATGCTTGGTGACTCTCACAGTAGAAAAAAAACACTTCCTAATGTTCAGACAGAATCTCCTGCCTTTCAGTTTGTTCCATTGCCTTTGCACACTCCCTTCAGATATTAATGTACACTGATAAGATTTCCCTGAGTCTTCTCTTCTCCAGGCTAAACAGTCCCACATCTCTCAGCCTTTCATCATAGGATAGACGCTCCAAACCCTTAATCATTTGTCCTCCTTTAATTGGATTATCTCCTGTACCCCCATGTCTCTCTTGCACTGAGGAGCCCAGGACTAGACAGAAACACCAGGTGTGGCTTCACCAATATTCAGAGTAGGTGGAAAAGATCACCTCCCTCAACCTGCTGACAATACTTTGCCTTATGCATCCCAGGATACCGTTAGCATTCTTGGCTGCAAGGACACATATTTAACTTGGTGTCCACTGGGACACCAGGGCATTTCCTGCAAAGACGCCTTGCAGCTGGGTGGCCTCATTGGTGCATGGCCTCATTCCTCCCCAGCTAAAGAACTTTGCACTTCTGCTTGTTAAACTTCATGAGATTACTATAAACTGATTTCCCTAGCCTGCTGAGGTCCCTCTGGATGGCAACATAAGCCTGTGGCATATCAGCCACTCTTCCCAGTTTGCTCTTGTGTCAAACTTGCTGAGGGTACAAACTGCCCCATCACCAATACAATTATTTATTTAACTATCAGAAACCACATTTTTTGATGACTAGTACCATGTAAGTATCCATTTAGACAGACAGAAGAAGCATCTTACTTCACAGAAGGAGAAAGCTGCACCATAATGTTTCATAGCACCACTATTCCAGTGGACATTATGCATACAAGGCTACACAATGTAAATAAATGAGCAAAAATTATATCTTACAAAATTGGATAAGTCTTACTGTACTGTTGCTGGGCACATGTCTCCACTTAAAATAGTGTGAAATATACAGAATTTTCTCCAAAAATCATGTCTGTTTCATAAATTTTCACCTATTACAATCTGTAAAGCATTTTAGTTGGACAAAGCAGCACAGTACATACCATCATCTATATTATTCTGAACCTCTTTATTATAAAAATGGATTATTTTCCTCCCATTGACACATCTTGAAATTGTAGATCATTAATTATCATGCATTTGTCTGATCTTCATTTTTCTCAGGACATTACCAAACTCTTATATTAAAATGATAAACTTTTGTAAGGAGGCATTTTATATTTTTTAGGTCATAGTAGTCCACTCTTCTACTGCCTAGGAAAAAAAGTGTTTCTAAAAACTATATAAAGTTCAGAATTCAGTATACTGCAAACGTTTTTAAATATGCAGATTTAAACTTTTTTTTTCCTCACTGATGGAATGTTCTCACCTTTTACTTTAAAGTTCCCTTTTGTTACTACCTTCAGCAAACAGTACGAGTCAAACAGTAAGGTATTGAAACTCATATTCAGCTAATCAACTAGAAGGTTAGCTCTCCAGCATTCATCATCCCTACATTTTACTGTATAGAACTACATACATATTCAAAATACACATGAAGTCTGTAAACTACAAAATATATCAATAAGAATAGGAATACCAGATGGCCTTATTCTGAGCCTTTTTCAAATTGATTTTCAGCCCCTGTTCTTTCTTCCAGTTCTATTTGATGATAGCCTGGTAGATTCATATTCATTGTCAAAGTGTTAAAAACAAAACACTAGAAATATAACATAATTAGAGGTTGTCATCAACCAGAATTCTTTTGTCAAACACATCATCTGTGCCAAATACTGAAAGCCAATCTTAACCTGATCTGAGAACTCCCACAAAGTTGTTTCTATTTATTTCTTTGTGTAGTAAGGTGTAGGGGTTGCAGTAGGAAATTTCCATATGTGAGTACGAAGAAAACTTTGAGGGTGACAGACTAATCACTGAACATCTTGTAGATTCATAGTTCTTGGCCCTTTTTTAAAGAGCTTATCACCCATGCTACAGAACAGCAGGATATTAAACATTACAGGAGTTATGCAGTAAAACCAAGGTCAGAGCTGCAGCACAGGTACAACAGCATAATATTACAAGAGATTATGGAAAAGTCCTCGCTATAACCTTCCTCACACAGGCAGAATGAAAGGCACAAGGACAGGAATCCCAAATTCAAAAGCATCAGGGAACAACTAAAGCAGGGCTTCTCCACTAGATAAAAGAAACTAGGAGCCAAGGATAATCACTCACACATGCAGGTAGAGTTAGTGTCTTTACAGACAGAGCATCATCCAAATCTACCTGAGCAAGGTGAACAGGTGTCATTGCTGGGGCAGGGACTGACAGCCCCAGGGCTCAGCTGAAATGGGATCCTGGGCCATGGGCAGGACTGGGAGGAAGCCTCAGCATGTGCTGGTCAGGATTTCCCTGAAAAACAGATATGCTAACCCTATTCATCAGCACCACATTTTTATTAAGTGGTTTTCTCCTGTATATTCTAATAGCCAAAGTTTCTGCCATGGAAGGAAAAATTGCACAGCAGTCCCATTCAGTATCTTTTAGTCAGTATGTGAAGCTCATGCCTTTGACATGATGTATACAACAATTAAATTCTAAAGTCTTTGTCGAGCAAGAAAACCACCTTATATGAAATAACTTTCTGTTACAGGCAAATGTGTCCACAGTCAAAAATTCTGAATGTCTCAACAGACCAAACTGCATTATTAGCTTAAACATATTTTCATTTGTCTTCAAAATTTATCTTAAATTAAATTAAATTAAAATAAAATAAAATAAAATAAAATTAATTCCACAGCTGATAAATACATTTAATTCAAACATACCGGTGTCCCAACAACTAGGATTCCAGTATGTTCCATTTAAAGTTTCAAACTACCTATGGATCAGATTATCCTGCACATGGACAGATACTTAAAATATTCCCATTAATTCAGTTTTTTTAATGTAGCATTGAAAACACAACCTTATATTTAATCACAGAATCACCTAGGTTGGAAGGGACCTTTTAAGATCATCTAGTCCAACCAATGGAAGAAAAAACAAACAAACAAACAAACAAAAAATCGCAACACCCCCCCACCCCCCAGCCCCAAANTAAAATAAAATAAAATAAAATTAATTCCACAGCTGATAAATACATTTAATTCAAACATACCGGTGTCCCAACAACTAGGATTCCAGTATGTTCCATTTAAAGTTTCAAACTACCTATGGATCAGATTATCCTGCACATGGACAGATACTTAAAATATTCCCATTAATT
>VZRU01001290.1:269058-291966 GCA_013398155.1 Pedionomus torquatus | reverse complement strand
CTTCCCGCACGCTCCTGCGTAGGGCGGCGGGAAAGCGTGAGCGGTCCCGGGAAACCGGCGGCCTCCCCTCCCCCGCCCCTGCTGCTACCTCGCGTCCCCCGCTACGGGTTGCTCCCCTCAGCCGCTGATCCCGCCTCACCCGGCTTTTTCCCAGGGCGGCCGAGGGGTCTCCCAGGAGCCGAACTCGCGGCCTCCCCGCCGGCGAGCGGGCACTGACGCGCTTTATTTAAACGCCTCGTAGAGAGACTGGAACGGAGCGGCTCTTGGCGAAGAAGCGGAAAGATGTCCCGGGACGCTGAGGACGGTTGCTTAACGGCCTAGACCTGCGGGGAGAGCCGCCGCCTCCGTCTCGGCAGCGCTTTGGCTTGGGTACGGCGTTTGCGGCGCGGGGCGGTGTGCGGTGATTAGGTTTGTGGTGGCTGGGGATGTGCCACCAGCGCCGGAGCCGCAGAGTTAGTTGCGAGTAAGTACTGCCCCTTCCCGGGAGAGAGATCGCCCGGGTGGAAACCTTTATCAGATGAGAAGAAGTTAGGGCACGTACCTTGCCTTCTGGTTCCTCAGGATTTTCTTGATCGCTCGAGCTTGTAAATGTGCTGGCAACCAGATTCCCCGAGGACGCTGCCTCAAAGCTTTGAGCTATTGAGCAAATTACCGGTGAAGCAAGCGCTGCTTTTGGCTGCTCCCTTGTTTCCCTAAGCTTGGTGCAAGGATGGCACTTTGAAGTAGTTTCTGAGAAGTGCTGCCTACAACTTTACGTTAAAGTAAGCTAGTATTGATTTGAGGTTATTTTAACGTTTTGGATTGTAGAACTATATTAGTGCAGAAACTGCTAGGTGCACTTAGCTCAGTCCTGTTGGAGGAGGGCCAAATGAAAATACGGTTGAAGTCAAAAGGCAAACAGCTCTTTTCAGCAAGGAGTTTCGTGAAAATATTTACGTAGCTTCATAAGCTCTATACAATTTCTCTATAACGTTGTGTTATGTAGACACTGTGGTGTCATCATGGCTTTGGTTTTGTAACCATTTTATCTCTGATTCTGTTGTACGTACAAATTGGAAATTGGTATGTTTAGAATTCCAATAAATTATTTCCAAAATACACAGTGCAAGATAAACCATGCAGCTTTGTTTTAGTAGGAGAAAGTATGTTTTATAAGCCTTCTCCTTTAAGAGAATTTAATTCACTTTGCTCAGGTGAGTGTGTACCTGTATTGTAAAGTTTTTAACGCTTATTGGAAGCCAAACATTTCATCTTGTGAATCTTCTTAAATATCTTTATTAAAGCGAGCTTTTGTAAGTGGAAATAACCATTATGTCAAAAGCTTCTAGCTATTTCTGTATGTCTTGCATTAACTAGTGAAAATATTGTTGTAATCCTTTCCTACGAGGTGCATATGGTAAAAATCAAAAGCTTATAAAACCTTAGTTGTTATGCTTACACACTAAAGGACCTTTTTATTTTGGCACCAAACCCCACGCTTTTTCAAAGCCTTTTCAGTAGATCGGTTATTTACGCTAAAATTACACTTCGGTTATATGGTCTTGCGCATAGCAGTGTTCAGTTAGCATGTGAAAAGCAGAAATTAAGTTTCAGTCAAATGTTTGTATAATCAGTGATATTGTTTTAAAATAATAGAAAATGAGAATGATAATGAAAGCATTCCTTAATGATTATCCTTATGACGCATATATGACAGACTGTAGTACAATGCAGATTTATAGGTTGAAGTCTACTGGGAAAATCAGCAGTAGGATTCTGTTTTCTCTTGTGAATGATGGTCGTATTTACCATAAAGTAATCACTGGATAGAAGTTTCTGGGTTTAGTCAACTGTACTTTTTAAAATTTATTTATATCTGTAGAATTTTAATATTCTGTTTGCAGTGGTTATGGTATAGTTCAGATATTAAGAATAAACAAAAAGTTTATGTACCTGACAACATAGACCCTTAAAGCTGTATGTAAATACTGCATGCAGTGACATTGGGAAGTATTCAGATCTCCAGCTCTATAAATCAGTTGTTATCATTAGAAAGTTGTGAGATTATAAACCCCAATACAGTAATGACTTTATGCTTGGTTTCCTCTTCCCCCTTTTAAATTTTAAGTAATTTCTGCAACCACTTTTAGGAGTCATCAGATTATGTGTCTATGGCCTTAATTAACAGAAATCTAGGTGCAGTTTGTATGTGGTGCTGAATGTTGTGACATCAGCTTCTGGAGTTCTGTTACAAATTAATTTATAAGTACAGAGATCGAGGGAAGGTAGGTTTAAAAAAAAAAAAAGAGAACAACCTGTGGTGTAGTGTTTGTGGGGTTATTTTAGTGCTTTTTTATTAATCTGGTAGAATTAAAAGTGCTTTTATGAGTACAGATATATCAAAGGTCATTCAGGAACTGAAGAGTGGATTTTAGTTTGTTGTTGTACATTCTAGTGTATGACTGACTTCTAAGTATAGCTACTCATGCTACCTTATTTCTGCCTTATTAAATATGACTTAATTTCTCTTTATAACTGTTTAACCTCTTATTTTTTTTTCCTCCTCATTCTTTCTAGCTATTCTTTTTAAATGCGCAGACTGGATTTTTCAGTATGTGGTGGAAGTTTTCTCAGATTTTTGCATATTGCAGTTACCAGCAAAGGGCTGATTAAACTCATGATTTTGCCTGTGCAGACTGTGCTACTAACAATCAAGTTGGTACATTGGCTGGGATAGTTTTAATTTTCTTCATAGCAGCTATTATGGGGCTGTGTTTTGTATTTGTGTTGGAAACACTGTTGATAATGCAGAGATGTTTTGGTTATCTCTGAGCAGCACTTACACAGAGTCAAGGCCTTTTCTGTTCCTCAGACTGTCCCACCAGTGAGTGGGCTGGGAGTGCACATAAAATTGGAGGGGGGGGATACAGCTGACCTCAGCTGACCAAAGGGATATTCCACACCATATGAAATCATGCTCAGCATATAAAGCTGGGGGAAGAAAAAGGAAAGGGGTGGTATTTGGAGTTGTGTTGTCTGTCTTCCCAAGTAACAGGTGTGATGGAAACCTGCTTTCCTGGAGATGCCTGAACACCTGCCTGCTGATAGGATGCAGTAAACAAATTCCTTGTTTCACTTGTGTGCATGGCTTTTACTTTGCCAACTTAATTGTCTTTATCTCAGCCCATGAGTTTTTTCCTTGCTTTTGGTCTCCCTGTGTCTCTCCCCCATCCCCAAACAGGGAGTGAATGAGCAGCTGCATGATACTTAGTTGTTTACTGGGGTTAAACCACAACAGTCCTTTCTTTTTTTTTTTTCCTCCCACTGTTATGGTTTGAGAAAACCCATAACACTTTATTGTCTTGTAGACAATTATTCTGTCACCCGATGACCCCTCCCCACCCAGGAAAGGGGAAACGGGGGATGCAAAGAAACATGAGGGTTGAAATGTAAATAGATTTAATAGAATAAGATTAAATAACTAACAATGATACTAAATAATCAGTATTAATCCTGACACTGATAGGAGATTTACAAGAAGTATACTCAGTCAACTCTTATCAGCAGAAGCTGTGCACTCCCAGCAGTGGACAGCAAATGTTGGACACTGCCAGTGCAAGGGATTTGGGAAGAAAAGGGAGGCCTCAGGGGTCGGGCACCGGGGCAAGGAGTTGTCTGGATTGTGCCCATCAAGGGAGAGCCCACTACGCAGCAAACTTTTCTAATTTATATTGAATGTGACATTCATGCTATGAAATAATCCTGTTGGCCAGCTTGGGTCAAATGTCCAGGCCTTACTACTCTTTGTCCCTGCACCTGGGCAAGGCTCAAAAACACTGAGACCTTGAATCTCACAGAGCTTGGCTGGCCATAAAGTAAATATTTTCATTAATTCAGACACTAAAATCCTCCAAAAGTGAAATTTTCCCAGCATCACAAGGAAGGTTATTCCTGAGCATCTCAACCCAAGACAACCACCCAGTGATCGATTGCCCAGACTGTCCCAAGCAGTGATTGCAGATTCCTGCCTCCCCCCCCCAGCCATCCTTTGTTTATATACCCGGCATGATTATTGTATGGAATGTTCTTTTGGCCAGCTTGTCTTGTCTGTGCTCCATCTCAGCTTCTATAGGAAGCTGAAGAAGTCTTTGACTTAATATAATGTTTTAGTTTTTGCTTAGTAATGCTTTTGTGTTACCAACATTATTCTCATACTAAATGAGCAGCAACTGTGAGGAGGAAAATTAACTATCCCAGCTGAAGCTGGGTTGGTATCTATCCCTGGGGCAAGCAATTCCAAGTGTACTGCACACCCCTCAAAGTGGAAGCAAACTGTCACCTATGCCCCAGTGAAAACCAGCGTAGTAAACGGTGTACAAATTAAATGAAACAGTTCACTGAGCTTTTTTGGCTTGACAAGAGTCAGCTATGTAAAAGGTTGCTTTATTGGCCGGAACTTTTTACAAACAAACTCAGCAATGTATTCTAATAAAGCAGTGGAAGATACAGATACTTAACTGATCTTTCTCAATAAAGTTTTTCTCGGAGAAAAGATAACGAAAGGAGCAGCAGAATGTTTTGTGGACACTAGCAGAACAGCTGTGCTGGATCAGTCTGCATGTTTCTTTAGCCTAGCATCTTGTCTCAGCAGCAAATGCTAGTTTATACATAGGAGAAAACATAAAAGCAGTAGCCTTCATTAGGAAGTTGCTGCTCTTTGGTTCAAAAAAAAAAGTTTGTAGTGTAATTTAATAAAATTAAGTCTGAATGTCTTTTTGCAGAGAATCAGAATGACTAAAAAACGGAAACATCAAGAAGATTTTCAAAAAGTAAAACTAAAAGTCGGGAAAAAAAAGCCTAAACTAGAGAATGCAACTGATACTACCTTCAAAACAAAGGCCATACAAATTCCTGAGCAGCTTAGAGAAGATGGAGTGCTTCCTACGCAAAACAGAAAACTTAACATAAAGGTATGCTGTGACATTACATTCTGAAAGGACAGAAAATGATTTGTCATTTTTCTAGGTTTACTGTATTTAGTAGAGTTTAGGAAAAAAGATTTTAAAATACCCAAAACCTTAAAGAAACCCAGTGGAGTATCCAAATACAGCCTCTTTGTCCTTAACATTAAGACCACCCATTAATTTAATGGCTCAAATTGCTGAACCAGCATATAACCCAAGAGAAGGGTTTTCAGCAGTGCGAAAACTGAAGTTGCACAATGATTTAAGTATCTAGAATTAACATTCGGTGTGTGAAAGTCTTGGATCATAACCTAATTACAGGTTTTTAAAAAGTAAGCTTTCTGAGATAATTTAAAAAAAAAAATTGTATTTCTTTGTGTGGTGGTTCTGCTTTCCTTCCTTTGCATCATCTTCTATCTCTTGCAGCTCTGCTTAAACTGAAGAAAGCAGTTGAGCCTAAGATTTCATAGTTCTGCTTTTGAGAGCGAGTGTGAGAGGACTTACTTTTGGTTGTCCCTCTGTTAAGTCTGGGTTGTGCATAAACATACAGATTCGGAGTATCTATTTACCTGAAGGACTAGTCATGGTATCTAGTCATTGTCATTTTCTGTCATTGAATTCTGATTATTTGTTCATTGTTATGCTTTAAACTGGTACTATGTTTGTTCTGAATGTATTATGTTGTTACAACAGCAGTGCATCGTAAGAATAGGTGCTGTATTTCTGAGCGTTTAAGAAAAATGCACTGAATGCAGGTGGGGAAGTTGACAGAGCTTAAAGTGATAATGATGATAAGTGCGTATGTTTCTTTCCTTCTAGGACCTGCTTTCACAGATGCATCACTATAGTCCTGGGGTTAAGCATAATGCACTTCTTGGGCTCAAAGATCTTCTGTCTCAGTATCCATTTGTAATTGATGCACACCTTTCAAGTATAATAAGCGAGGTGGCAGCTGTGTTTACAGACAAAGATTCTGGTGTCAGAGGAGCAGCTGTTCACCTGCTGCAGTTCTTGGCTTCAAGAATAAGAGCAGAACAGATTGCTCCATTTTTCCCTTTGGTAAGTGCCCATCTCTCCAGTGCCATGACTCATATCAGTGAGGGGATTCAGGAAGATTCATTGAAAGTCTTGGATGTTTTATTGGAAGCATACCCAGCTCTTCTCACAGACCGCAGCATTATATTGTTGAAGAATTTTGTAGAGCTTATTTCTCATCAGCAACTGTCAAAAAGACTGAAAAGCAGAGAGAAACTTTCCTGGATGCTCTCTGTTAACCCAAATCGCAGAGTAACTTCTCAGCAGTGGAGGTTGAATGTACTTACCAGGCTTAAGAAGTTTCTCCAAGCAGTGGTAGATGGATCCAGTGAAATAGAGGATGAAGGGCTTCAAGAACAAAAGGATAGCCCTTATTCTGTGAGGAACCCAATATGTATAAGTTGGAAGGTCCATGCAAATAATCAGCAACATATACAGCTGTTTGAAAATGGTGGCTTACGACCAAAGATCAACTCATCATTTAGACTGAGGTGAGAAAACATTAAATAATATGGGATTTTATGTCAACTGTGTTAGTGTGAAAACTGTGATTTGTTGCTGTTAAAGACAACAAGTTAATTTTTATTGGGGGATTGTCCCTTAGCCATTTTTTAAGGCATTTAGTGTACTGTGCCCTCTTACTGAAAATATGAAAAATATTCAGCCGATAATTGTGGTATGTGTATATCACGAACTTTCCTGTTATCAGACAAAAGCTTTATTTTAAGCTATTCATAGTAATTTTGAAAGACCAACTCTAGTGTATATTTTTTTTTTATGTGAACTGATGACTACAGGTTGTTACAGGTTATCAAATAGATCTGGGGCGAGCAGTCAAATTTCTTTACATTAAACATAAGTTTGTTATACTGTAATAATGAGTTTTACTGAAATGTTGTGCTTTTACCATCAAAAGTTTACCATAAGTTTAGGAATCTATTTTCTTTGAATATAGTGCTTTTTAAAAAGGACAGCATGATAAGATGTGTCTGGCTGTATGAAGTTCTGCTGAGCTTCCAATTCTAGATATTTTTAATCAATTCATTGGTTTGTATCTTTACTACGGATAAAGATATCTCATCTGAGTTATGCTGATGAATATGGAAGAAAGCGCAGTGTGCTTAGTCACAGAAAGGTTTGTGTGTTTTTTAGAACTACTCCAAATAGCTGTTACGTTGGGTCTAAGGGAGAAATAGCCAACCATCTTTGTTTCACTTCCTTCTTTCTGATTCACCCACTCCTCTAACTAGAGGGGAATCTTTCACCCCATTTTATGGTACCTCTTAAATGTAAGCATCCTCATGGATATGCATTACTATAGATATTGCATACCTCCTGATAGGAGACCTGGAATGACAACTTGAAAAGCAGAAACTGTTTAGCTGTTACATAGCACTTCCAGTCCATAGATATCAAGGTGGTTTGAAAGGAAACCACAATTCCTGGTTTTACTGCTGGAGAAGAATGAATAATTGGTATGAAGAAGTTATTTGCCTGGGAGGTCAGTGGCCAAAAAAAAAGTGTAAAATGTGCCAGTTAATTCATTGCTATGTCCATCTTGTATCTTTGAGTGAATGAAGTGCAGAAGAGGTGTTCTTTATTTGCCTGAATTAACAGATGTTTTTAATCTCTGTCATGGAGATTCCCACTGTCTTAGGCTTTCTCTTGGTAGATAGCATATTACTTATATGTATAGGAAATGTACATTAAGCTAAGTAAAATGTGCAGCTTATTCTCACAGAAGTGGTTCTTAACATAGTATAAGAGTTTAGTCACAGCCAACAATATCTACTGCAGATAAAACTGCAGTTGGAAATTAGACCAGTGAAGCCCTCTTGAGGCAGGGGGAGGTATTCAGTGCTAAGCACAGAACTGTTGTATGGACTTCATCTCTGCAGTCAGAAGCATACAATTGTGGATCACCATGTATTAGAGGATTCTTGTGTTGTGCCCTGAATAATATGCAGTTTGTGATATACCATACTCTGTAATACCTGAAGATACATTGTGCCCAAGGTCTAGGAAAATGAACTTTGCATCTGGTGTCATCTGAGTTGGATTCCGCTTTTCCGAGGAGCTAGATTTTCGTGAGACATCGTGATCCACTTGTGGTTATAAATACTTTCAAAAAGGCATTTGCAAGCATGAGGAGGAGTCAGAAGAATAGAAAGAAACATTGCTAGAATCCAAGGCGAGATTGGCAAAGCAAGCTGATGGCAGCAGAACAGAAGAATGGAAAGAGAAGGGGCATCTGCAGAAGGTAGTAAAATGTTCTCATTCGGTTGCGTTTGCGCATATTTTTTGTATATTAATTTCATACAAAGGGCTGGTACAGCTTGTTTTTGTGGATATTGTTAAAAGTATAATAGTGGAAGTTACTGTGGTGGATTTTGTATTTGGCACTGAAATTTTTTCTAGTAATCTTGAAGATGTTGAATTCTGTCTTTTCCAACCTCAACTGTGGCCTTTCCCAAGCCTTTGCTGTGGCTGTTACTGCAAGGACAGAAATTACTTCTAATAAGAGGTGCAAAGCATCTGTAAAGCTCCTTTGAGTACTTCCAAAATCTCAAACTGTGTGTGTTTTTGTTTAAAGAAATCAATGTACAAATAGTTAAGTCTTAAGTATAGATAATGAATTGACCAAACCATAAGTAACTAATTGTGGTGTGTGTGTATTAATGGCCTCATCACTAATACTGCAAGTAAGTTTTAACTTCGTTCGTTAAAAAATAGGCTTCCAAACACCACTAATTATATGCTAAATTTTTGAAGTTCCTGAATCTTTTTAATTTTGCAAATTCATCAGATGGGGTGACATCTCAGTGATAACCTAATGATTATGGGAAGGGATCTTTCAGAATCAGTTTGCCGTGTTAATGTTTAGTAAAAGTGTAGATTCTGAGTTTGGAATGCTGGGTGGTTCAACAATGCAAATTGTAAGACTTTATTGTTGTGTGTTAGGTTTTCCTACTCTTTAGGAATTAAAGATTACAGTGAATTAAGAGATTATTAGCAAATACCCTCTGCTTTATGTGCTGACTCTGCTGCTTTTTGCATCAAACTCATTTTAGGTGTGGAAAAGTGGAAAGCCTTCACAATTTAAATATGGTGATACCAAGGCATGTGATCTTTTTTTGAACTGGAAGTGATGCTGAAGAGAAATGGTAGAGCTTCTGTTTCTGCTGAGAAAGGACGAAGTGAAGCTTCAGAGAATATCAAAGACGACTTGAGAGGCCAAAATGGAAGACAAAGCATAGTGAATAAATATGTATATCAAGTGACCTGTGCATAAGATAGAAGTGGAAAATGCAGTTAATTTGCTCTACTGTTTCTTTGCTGCAGTTGGCAGTGAACACAAAAAAGGGAGGACAGTAACTTGGCTTACACTTTGAGCAGTAAAAACTTACTAACTTCCAATGACTTTCCATATTTTAAGCAGCAGAAACTTGTTTCCTTATTTTCTGTTTCTTTTACACTTCCTTGACTTCCCTTTGCTGAATTTCTGTTGTCCGCTTACTGTCAAATGGCAGATATGTTACACAGTTGTCTTTTGTTTGGTCCTGCTTTATAAAAATACTGACATTTAAAAAAAAAAAAAAGTTATCTTAAAGGGTACACAAATATCTTGCAACTCCCTTCAATATTATTTCATGCTGATATGAAGGTAATATGTTTTGTAGTGTTTCTGACAGCCGCCTTACCATTAAAGAATAGCTATAACAGATATGTGACAAAAAGTGAACACTTTAATTGGCATCACACTCTCCTGGTTCGGTGAATACAGTGAACCTGTATTGCTGAGGATATTGTGCTATCAGATGCGTGCTGAACAGATTACAATAATGCTTTGTCATTATCTGTTACTGGCAATTGGATTTTATTTACCCCTTTTGTTGTTAACCTTGAATATTTAGAGGATTATTACCTTGAGAGATAAGGTACCTTTTACCTTATATACATATAAGCTGTGTGAAGTATTCTTGCCCGAATGCTTTTGGGAGCTGGCTGGAGTATCCTTTTTGGCATGGAGTCTTCCTTCTTTTTCCATCCTTTTGTTTTAGAAAAGTACTGAAATAGTTGAGTGGTGAATCTTCAGGTCTGTGCTGTCAGCTTCTTGTTTCATTCACTGTTTAAGGGGGAGATTTTTTTTTTATGTTGCAGAAATAGATTGCTTGAATTCCAGAGCTCTGCTGTAATATCAGGTGTTATCTTCAGAGAAATAAGGCTACGGCTTCAGAACTATTTCAGCTAATTACTGACATAGCAGAATCTCAGCTGAGTGTGTAGCGTAGCATTTACAGGACAGCCTAGCTTCTTCAGGGAGGTTATGGGCTTGGTATCAACTGGCTTGTCCGGTGAAGCTTTAGAATTCATCGTGGTTATAATTGAAAGATGGGATTTGTCTGCCGTGTCTTAGACGACTGAGAGTTGAGTGTCTGAGCTGGAACTATTTGCCCTAAACTCTCTTTATAGTGTGAAGGTAACTGGTGTCTTTACCACAGTGTCTGCAGTGTAGGAGTACAAACAAAAAAAGGACGAGTAACCCAAATTCAGTTGACTGGATACAGTAGTTGCTACAGTTAATACTAAGCTGTATAAAATTTTAAGATATCTGATAGTTGTAGTAGGTACTGAAGGTAAATTCTTTCTCCCATCTCACCCCCATTGAAAAAGAGCCTGCGTTTGGCTCACGCGTTCTTTTTATTCCTTTGCAGATGCCTTTTCCCTGCTCCTTTTACAGTTTGCCAATACCTGGGCTTGTATTGGTTTAGTAATTTTCTTGAGGTACTGATTTTAACCAGAGAGAAATGATAGAGTAAAATTTTGTATTATGTGCATGTTGAGATGATTGCAGTAGCATGAGAAATGTAGCTTCATAGAATGATAGTTAATTTGAAAATGACAAGATGACCAGGAAAGCCTGCTTTACCTCTTTAAAACAATATAGAATCATAGAAAGGTTAGAATTGGAAGGGTCCTCAAAGATCATCGAGCTCCAGCCCCCTTGCCATGGGCAGGGACACCTCCCACTAGAGCAGGTTGCTCAGAGCCCCATCCAGCCTGGCCTTAAATGCTTCCAGGGATGCGGCATCCACAGCTTCTCTGGGCAACCTGTTCCAGTGCTCACCACCCTCACAGTAAAGAATTTCTTGTGGAATAAGAAATATATTAATTCTATATGGAATGAAAACATTTGTAAACAAAACTTCCCTGCCTGTCTGTGTAAAGAAAGGGAAGAATTTTCCAGATCCTAGTTTGGGAATAAGCTTTGTGTAAAGAAAAATCACTTGGAGAACATCACAGAAATAGGAGAAGGGAGTTTAACAGGAAATTCAGCTTACAATTTTTTGGAATTATGATGGCAGTTCTCATCTGCCAGAAAACAAAATAATGGAAAACAATGTCAGAATGAATCAGTTGAAATTATTGTTGCTTTTTTTTTTTTTTTTTTTTTTTTTAAGGGATCTTATTATTTGGAAACCCTTTCAGAAGCTTTTGTATTGCTTAAAGTTAGCAGAAGTTATTCAGGGTTTTCTTTCTTTAAAGAATCTTCTTTTTAAAATGGATACAAATTGCCTGAGTTCATCTAGGAGCAGGAGTTGGTGCTACTAACACAGGTTTGTGCTACTAATCCCTTTTGAAACAGAAAGTATGTTATAAATGGGGAGGGGAAGTCCTTGATGCGTTTTGTTATATGGGAGACATTATTTTAATTTAAACCGTAGCTCTTAATTTTTGATTTTTGTTTAACTTCATAATCAGATATATTTTAATAATTTTCTAGCTTGTTGCTCTCCAGAGCATTTAAGTGAAGCATCAGGTGGCAACCAGAGTTGTATTTTTGCAGAATTACTTTTTTTTCCTATTAATATGAAAAGCTTTGTGTTTATTATAGCTGGAGATGGTTATTAACTGTAATAAACCTAATGAATTTGACAATACTTTGTAGTCAGTTTCATTATT
Organism: Pedionomus torquatus; assembly: GCA_013398155.1. Lineage (NCBI taxonomy): Eukaryota > Metazoa > Chordata > Aves > Charadriiformes > Pedionomidae > Pedionomus > Pedionomus torquatus. The sequence goes on along the minus strand of VZRU01001290.1, from coordinate 280,024 downwards.
TTGCTTCAAGGAGATTAAAATACAAAGTTTTTTTATTTTGTTGTGCCAAGTACACTGAATGCTCATCTGTTGTTTGAAGGTGATAAGATAATTCAAATCATATTTCTCCACTTATAGAGTTTACATGTAACAATGGGGAAAGAAATACTGAAATCTTAAGAAGTTGTTACAGAAGCACACAAACTTTCAGGGAGACTCGGGAGCAGGTTTGTTGTAGATGGTTTGAACTCCCTTTTTTCCTTACTGAAATATCTAGCAAGAAAGCAAGCAAACATTTGATGTATTAAAAAAGTAATTTTTCCTGTTACTCAGAAAACAGGAAAATGGTATTTCTCTAATCTGTTTTTATTGCTGTGATCTTTTTCTTTTTTTCTTTTTTTCTTTTTTCTTTTTTCTTTTTTCTTTCTTTTTTAGGTCTCTGGCAAGTGTAATGGACAGTGCAGAAAAAGGCCTGTCGTCGGCTGAAAACTTAAAAGGTTTTATTGAGATAATAATTCCGTTACTGATTGAGTGTTGGATTGAAGCATCTCCTGCACAATCAGCTCCCATTCTTGGAAACCTTTTGGAATCAGAATCTCAGCAGCTTATGCAGCAAGTCCTTAGTATAATACATTTATTGTGGAAACTCACAAAGCGACATGATGAAACGTACAAAATGGTAAGGGAGAAGTGATCCGTGGCATAATAATAACAGTTCATTTTGCTTTGGGAAACTAGTGATTTGGTAACTGGAAGTAGTGGAAATATTCAGAGAGAAGAATCGTTGCTTTTAAGTAGAATTCGCATTTGGACTTTGTCAAGTTTCTTTTCCAGAATTTGTTGAACTGAGCTATGAGTTCACCAGTAATGTCCAGGAATCCTTCTTGACAGACTGCAGCACAAAAGCTTTTGAAAACCACTGAAAGTGGTTTTGGAGAAGGAGAGCATTTTGTCTTCTGGATAACCTCTAGAATATAAATTTGAACAAAACATAGTAGAATGGAGTTGTTTGTTCCTTGTTCTCATGTGTTGAAAAATTTTATAGGGGTGGGAGGGTGGGAATGAACAAACCCTAAACCCTTGGAAGGGTAGAGATAACAATGGTATGATATCCTGTAATTGCTTGAAGGTATTTTTGCCTGAATTATTTGGTCTGTCTTTGATAAATGAATGCAGATTTTGGTAACTTATATTGCTCTTCTAAAGATTTTGCAAGCTGGAGAAGGAGCACTCTTCGCTTTCCATTTTGCTTTTGAGAGTAGTTGGAAAGAATGTCTTGACAGCTCTTTGTTTTAGCTGTATATACGACTGTATGTCTATTTGCTAAATAGAAATTTACACATAGAATAATTACTGGAAATGATTTGTGGAATCATTCCATCAGACCAGAGTTATCCAACATACACTGAATCCGTCCCTCAGACTGTGTGTCCCAGGAAAAGACACTGATAGCCTTTTATCTTTAGAAGGCCTCTTGGAAGCAGGCAGAAAGCAGGCTGCTGGCCAGGTAAATGTTGTGGCAGCCTGCTGCCCCTAGCCCTTTAGGGTACTGCAGGGCTGCTGGCCTTGGCCAGAGGGAGACAGCATTTCAGTAACATGAAAGGAGTGCTATTTTAGGCATACATAGCTGAATTATGTCCTTAGGCTTAGAATGTTTTGGGGAAAAAAAATACCTAATGTCCATACAGCTTTTTTTGGAGCATATTGTGTTTTAGATTACAAACATTTTATCTTACTTTTCCTTTATAGTCACCGTTATATATAAAATACATTCAAATGGCTCAGTATGGAAATTGAAGCTTTGCTCTTTTAATAGCCTTTAGGCTTACAGGCCAAACTGGCTTAAAGACACTTTGGAAAACTAGTATGGATATGCCTAGTGGAAACCTATTAATCTTTGAAATAGTTTAATGGATATTCTCTATTCTTAATGCTCGGATATCAAAAACATTCTGCCTCAGCAATTTGATAAACAGTACAGACTTTTTATTGTGATGAGGTCTGCTGGACAGTTTGTAGAATAATTGTCTGCTAACCCACAAAGTAAGACTATTTTTAAATTTTGAAAAAAATATCCTCTATCTGTAAGGATAGGCTGTCTACTGGGAAATATTTTGTGTTAGTAGGCTTTGAGCTACAAGTACACTAATGATACGGAAAGATGAGGGCATGTGTCAGAATACATCTTTATGGAAAACTCAGGTCAGCCACTGCAAGTAAATCAGAGTTTGCTCTCATTTTAAGTACCCTGATAAACTCATATAAGAGCACTTTATATTTGTATCTCTAACTCACTTCATTTAATATTGCTTATACTCACATTAATATGTGCCAAGAAAATGTACTGGTCAGATTGGATTAAATGGTGCCACTCAACCTTGATTTGGATGAGTTTTACTCCCTTGTTTTGTGGAGCTTCCAATTCCCGCACAGGATTTCACATTTACGTCTGAAAGTAAATACATATGAAATCTTGCAAATGGAAACTGAAGTTTTTCATTCAGTCCAGTAATTAATTTGGAAGATGATTGCATGCATATTCAATTACTACCACATTTTCTGTCTATTGTCTGCTTTTCTTAACAGGAACTATGGCTACGAATGAATTACCTTGTTGATTTCAAGCACTACTTCATGCGTCATTTTCCTTATTCTTTACAAGAAACAGTAAAGCACAAAAAGAAAGAGTCGTGCAAAGGGTAAGAATAAAATTAGTGTCACATTACAGCTTTTAATTTCAGAAGTGAGATAATGTGAATTGCATGCTTTATCCAGTATTAAGGTTTTTATGTTGGATAAAACCAACTTTTTATTGTGTAATCCTTTAAGATTTGTAGAGGAGTTTCTGTAGTAGGAGGGTAGCATTGTTTTGGATGGAGAAGTTTTGGTTGTTCGTTGTAAAAGTACTGTATAGGAAGTAATCTGAATTGCCTCCAGTAGAAATTAAACTGCTGTTTTAGAGAAATGAAAATATTCTATTGAATTCTTGATTGGGAATTTGCATATTGCCAAATGGTGATTTGTGTTATTCTGAATAGTTTCATATTTCTGCCTGTTTTCTTCAACTGACTGCTGAATTACATCAACACGTAGTTAAAACAGGAGAACCAGCCATAGAGATACAATTTAGAGCTTTTCTCCTTGCTGCTACTATAAATACGGGAAGACATTTTGGTGGCAGAACAAAAATTTTCAAGTACCCAGATGTCAAATATGAAGACTTTTAAAATGGATATTGGCTTTTAAACTTACATGTTATTTTTTTTTTTTCTATGTACTGTAATTTGTACCAAACTAACATATGGTAAAAGGCACAAAATATTCTTTTGAAATTTTTCTTTTCTCTTTTTCCCACCCTCCACCCTTAGCAACAAGTATTGTATGACATCCTCAAACAGTGTAGACCATCTTTTACTGAACTTAACCTTGTGTGACATAATGGTTTCACTAGCAAGCACTGCGACACTTCAGATGGATTCTGGGTGGCTGGACATGATAAGGAAATTTGTGACAGATACACTTCAGGATGGCAGCAAACTGAATAGCAAGCAGGTGAACAGATTGCTTGGTGTGACTTGGAGATTAATGCAAATACAGCAAAACAAAGGTAAGATAAGTTTCTGAAAAGCAAAGTTGAGCCTTGACAAAGAGCTTCAGTTACTCTAGTGTTTTCAGGTCTTTGTCCTGTATCCTCTGTTGTTACATCATATATTTTGTCTAAAGAGGTAAATTGAATTTCATAGTCACATCCCTGCATGTGGCATTGAAAACTGCTTGATTTTTAGCAATGCTGTTAGATCCTTACTGTTGATATGTAAAGTGTTAATATACTTATTAACATTTATTGTTAATACAGTATATACAGATACAATATTATTGTATCTGTTTTCACATCTTAAGATATTCTTATAAATGGGAAGATAAGTTTTCTTCATTGAAAAAAATAATTACTAGGATGTTGAGATGCATAATACATTAATATTCCAGTTATTTTAAAAAAAACTATTAACGTAGCTGGTAGACACCATTGAGTATTGTCAGATGACTATTCTAGTTATGCAGTGACATGAAATGCCAAGATAGTTCTGTTGGAAAATATTCTACAGCAGCTACCAAGGTATTTGATCTGAGTCCTTTTCTAAGAAGAAACGTATTTCCAGTTGTGACTTGCAGGACCAGTATAGTATCTTGGTTTTGTGCTTTTTTTTCCCTTGCTTTTCAGGTACTACTTGGTTGTCTTTCAGATAAGATCTTATTTGACATGTCTGTTAAGTGATTGATGTGGGACTTTTTTAAGAAAGGAAATCTTTTCAGTGGTGCCCAGAGACAAGAGGCAATGGGCACAACCTGAAACACGGGAGGTGCTGTCCAAACATAAGGAATGCTCTTTTTCACTGTCATAGTGACCAAGCACTGATGTGTGTTGCCCAGAGAGGTTGTGGAGTCCCCTTCCTTGGAGATGTTTAGAAGCTGTTTGGATGATTCTATGATTCTGTGATATGGTCCTGGGCAGCCAGATCTAGTTGGCACTGTTTGAGCAGGGGTGTTGCACCAGATGACCTCCAGAGGTCCATTCCTACCTCAACCATGGTGAGATTCTGTGGAAGGAGAAAAGCTTGCTTCCTCGATAATTTTTTTTTTTTTTTTTTTATGGTGCTCTAGGAATTCTGAACTTCATTGTGTCTGCAAAAAAAATGGTACATACCAAAAATACAACTCCGTTTTTTTAAAAACCTGTCTGACATTGAGATTAAGGGCCTGGCAAGATATCTGTTTTTTAAAAGACAGTGCAAAATAAAAAATGAGCCATTCCAATAAAAAATGTATTTAGAATAAAATAGAAATCAAAAAAGGGGAAATTTAGATAGGAAAAAAAGAGCTAATAAATGAGAGATTAAATAAGACCATAGTCAACATCCTGTAATTATGCTAAAAAGCATGATTGTATCTTTGCTGTTACATTTTTGAGGATTGCCTGTTTTAAGTGGAAAGCAGGACTTTGCTGGTTCTAAGTTATGTTGCAAGCTGTGCACTTGAAACAAGAAGGTCTGAAGTTTTCACTTTTATGTGGTCTCCGTGTGGCTCTTTCACAAGCTACACAAGAAGGTGGTATTTCAATGGTTAGAAGTTTATCTAGTGGTTGTTTCAAAACTTTTTGGTACTTCCCTGTGGAGTTAATGTAGATGCATATGCAGATTAAAGCTTCTCTGTATATGTGTGTATGTATGTATAAAATCAAAATATTAAAAAGCAGTACTTCAAGTTTTTGTATATTTTCTTTCTAGTGGCAACAGAACCCCTGATAAAAGCAGTATATACTTTATACCAGCAAAGGAATCTCCTCTTTCCTGTTCGTACATTGCTTTTGAAATTTTTTAGCAGAGTTTACCAAAAAGAAGATATGAGGACTCAAAGAATCAGGTATAAATAATTTATGTATTCTTTCTCATTTCAACATAGGATATTTTATCACATGTTAGACTACTTAATTTCTCTGTAGATGTTATAAAACTTCATTCTGAATCTGGTTTGGTGCTATGTCACTGAGATTTAAAAGTTTGGGTTCTCTGTGAGTTGTGAGATTTAGGTGTGTATTAGCTTAGTAGTCTCTTTTTTAAGTGCTAAATTGATCTTAGTGATTTCTAGTTCAAAGTACGTTGCTGCAGACTCGTTGTTACTGACTGGAGCATTTCCATTACTTCAGCCTGAGGTCAGACCTGTGACTGGAGTTATGGTAGTGCATATCTAGCCTTTTGTACTTTGTTTCTTTAAGGAAAAGTGTTTATTGTTTTGGGTATATGTTTCTACAGAGACTAGGTTTAAGAAGATGTTCTCTCCTTGGGTTTTTCAGCTTCATGTATCTGACTTCCTTTAAGAGGCAGTTATTCTCTACATTGCTGTCTGTACACTTTTCCATCATAAATTTTGTCCAAATTGTCTCCAAATCTTAACTTTTACAGAAGGTGTTTTTCAGCCAAGTCATCTGGTTCCAGCTACATGAAATCCTTAAGCATAGATCAGGCTGCAGTAATCCTACCTCATTTGAGAACTGCAAAGGGATATAAGATCATACCCATGATGCCTGTTTCTCCTACTACGGCCCCCAGAAGTACTGCTGTCCAATAGCAGAGTCAAGATGAGGGAAAAATTGGTCTCTTCTGCAACTCCTTTGCGTTGTTAAATCTTAACATTGTGGATAATGCCTGTAGTTACATCTACAGTCAGAAGTATCTTACACTACCCTATGGACATTTTAAGAAGTATAGGGGATGTGAAAGAAACAGGAAAAAAGCTTTGGAATATCCCATTTTCCTCCTTTGTTTACCCAAAGTGGAAAAAGAATCTTTCTCGTACTAACTGATTTCCCTGAAGTTACATAACTACTGTTTTCTGTAGTTACCTGGAAGTCTTGAGCATCTCATCCACTTTCATGTGATCATCTCTCTGGAAAGCTTTAACTTTCTATCTTTAAACATTACAAATAGCAGTAGTTCTGCTGTTCCTCTTATTCTTCTACATGGAATTGTGACATTTTTAGTAACAGAAGAATGAAATCTCAAAAGTTCTTTGCAAAAAGAGTAATTGCACTTACGTCTGACAAAATTTAAGACAACGTAATGTTTGTGTATTGTACTGATCCATTTATTTCCTTTAGAAACAAGTGTTTTTTTTTCATTTCTTCTGCCTGCACAGAAGATGTCTTGGTCTTGGATGACATGCATGTTATTCCCTTCAGTTTGACGTCATAACCCTTTCAGCCCTCCTGTGACTGCTCTCCTCATTTTTAATTTTTTTTTTTCTTGGAAGCTTGTCAAGAGCAGTTTAAGAGTGGTAGAATTCATAGTGGATCATTTTCCAAGGACATCTAAGTGAAGCTGTTTGTTTTTTAGGTGTATTTTATTCAAAGGCTGAGTAGGAGCTTTTGGCCTATTGTTGCCCTGTGAAAGAAAACTTGATAGATGTATTACAAGGTTCAGAATTAATACTTTGGTCTTGATGTTAGTTATCTTCACCCCACGGGCCAGATAGATTTGCAGGGATATAGGTGAGGGTGCTGAGAAAGTTGTCTCGTGAAAACAAGGCCACTGTATGTCATCCGTGAAGAAGCATGATGACTGTGGGAGATTATGACTGGAAAAAGACTGCTATTAACGCATCTTGAAGAGAATCTGGGGAATTTTGGGCTGATGAGTCTCAGCTTGGGCCCTGGAAAGATACACGCAGCCCTTTACTTTGAATTAATAGGTGAATGTGTAAATGACAAGCAGGGAATCAGGAACAAGCTAGTAAGAGCAAATGATGCTTTACCAACATGATCGTCTTCTGTGATGAATGTCTGCTTGGGCAAGGCAAGAGTGGCTGCCTATAGGCACTTTGTTAATGAGCTTGTTTGGTGCTGCGTTCCACCAATTGTAGTTTCTCATTCTGTTTTAAGAGGTGTCTGAGTTGACAAGCAAGGTGTCAGCAAAAGTGGAATTGATTTTGAAAGTCTAGTGTAAAGAGTAGTAGCTTGATTGGGGCATTCAGTGGTATTGAATGTAGTCAATATTCAGTAGTCTCATGGCTTTTTAGCCTGACTCATAACTCATTAAATATAAACTGATCCAGCTAGTGATAAATGGAAATGTTTCTTTGCCAGCATCCTGTCAGTTCACACTGATACTTTCTGCAAAAGTTGAAAACATGCAGTTCCAAAGCCTATGGATCAAATAAATACTTCTCATGTAGCTGGAGCAGCACACCAGTATGCTCAGATCATCTGGTGAAATGGTCTCAGCAAGTCACAGTATTGCAGTTTACTGCAATTTCACTGTACTTGGTGTTAAAGCAACTTACTCAAGACTGGAAAGTTTGTGGGGTTTTTGTTGTTTTGATTTGGGCTTTTTTTACCCCCTGACTAATTTTCCTCTCTTTTCTTTAGAAGTCGAAGTAAAGTTTTATCTCGTTGGTTGGCTGGTTTACCTCAGCAGCTTGCTCTGCTTGGCTTGAAAAACCCTGAGCTTTCCAATCAGCTGATTGACATCATTCATTCTGCTGCTTCTCGTTCAAACAAGGAATTATTGCAAAGTTTACAAGCCACTGCTGCTCGAATATACGGTAAGACTTCTACATTACAGCATTATGATTTTTGTGCATCACTTGACAGGGAAGTTGCAATATGTGGCAAACACTTGTGCTTCCTAGATGAGCGTAAAGTCTGGGGGGGGGCGGCCGGGGGGGNAGTCTGGGGGGGGGGCGGCAGGGGTGGGGGCAGAGATTGGTTCAGTCCCTTACAGTGAAGGTTAAAATTCATTGTGTGTGCAGTTTCCTAGTGACTAGTAAAAACATTAAAATGACAGAATTGTAGGGTTTGGAAGGGACCTCTGGAGGTCATCTAGTCCAACCACCCTGCTAGATTGGGCCGGGCAGGCTTGGAGTATCTCTGGAGGAGGAGACTCCACCACCTCTCTGGGCAGCCTGTTGCAGGGTTGCAGGTCACCTGCAACGTAAAGAAGTTTCTCATCACGTTGAGATGGAATTTCCTGTGTTCTAGTTTAGTCAAGTTAGCAGGACTTTAACCTGATAGACTAAAAGCCTCTGTTTTTGTGAAATCTGCTTCTGGTGGTGCTACTTCTCCTTGGGTTTAGGGTTTTTTTTGTCGTTTCTGTTTGTTTTCCCCTCTTAGTGTTAGTTATATTGCCCTCCCTTCTGGAAGTGCTGTAGACTCTTCCCTAAATGAAAGCGGTTAGAAAAGAGTGGTGTCCGTGCGGGACTGCTGCGGTGTTTTACAGGAGGTGCTTATGCTGCAGTGTCGTTAAGAAGCACGGCAGTTCTGTGTGTTTTTTCAAAAGCGTGGTCCTGGCCGTGTGTTGACTGCCTGCCTCTCCGTGTGCCCTCAGATCCGCTGGAAGGCGCCCTGGTGCTGCTGCCGGCGGAGGCCCAGCGGCGGCTGGTGCAGCTGGTGTACTTCCTGCCCTGCCTGCCCGCCAGCCTGCTCGCCTGCCTCAGCCGCTGCTGCATCATGGGCAGGATGTCCTCCGACTTGGCCGCCACCCTCATCGGGATACTGCACATGAGGTAACAGCGCCCAAACGGCGGCTTATTTTGCCGTTAAGAGAAGCGTGAACCTTAAGCGCAAACTCAACTCTGCACAAAAAAATTCGGTATAGTGTGCAAGAGTTGGTATCGTGGAAAATGTTAACACTTCCATCAAACTGGAGTTCTGTCCTTTCACTTCAGCTCTGTCTTTACTCTGACCAATTTTTCTCCAGTGCTTGGCAATAAAATCAGAATAGTTTGGGTTGGAAAGGACCTTTACAGGTTGTCTAGTCCAACCCCCCTGCAATGAGCACAGACATCTTCAGCTAAATCAAGTTGCTCACAGCTCCATCCGGCTTGACCTTGAATGTTTCCAGGGATGCGGCCCAACTTTGTGGGCAACCTGTAAGTTACTTGTGAGGCTATGCGGTATTGAGCATCCAGAATATCATCAGTGGTAGTCTTTGTTCTGCCACTGATTGCAGCTCTTCCTTGTAAATACTTAGATAAATACTGTAAATACACTGCTTGCAGTGAAAAATAACCAGCCGGTGTGTACGCTCATGTTCTGCTTTCTTTTAGATTTTTAAAACTCATTTTTCCTGTAATTGCCACACTTGAATAGCCAAATCATAGTTGCCGGGCAAGTGTCTTATTAGAAATTATTCCAGCTCTTGTTTTTTTTTTTTTTATTCTGCCTTGAGAGTAAGTCTACCTGTAAAGTCAGGGAGAGAAGCTGCTGTTCCACTGAAGTGATGGAAGGCTTGCTGGGATTTCACAAGGTTATTTTGTTTTGCTGCTTCTGGAAAAAATATACTTGCTTTTCTCCATTGCCCAATGAGCAGGAGTTAAGCTTGTATGAATTATGCTTAAAAATATTATTTTCTTAATGCTTTTTGGAACTTTTTAAAATTTTAAAGACTTTTTAAAATTAAAATATGACACAACACAACATACAGAACTGTTTATGTTAGTTACCTTGTTTGCATTATACAGCTAAGATATGAAGTGTTGGTGATGCAACTTACACCATATATAATGTATAGCTACTATAAAAATGAAGTTCTGCCTAGTTATGGGAAGGTAGACCTCAAATTTTATCTAAAGAAAATAATTCATTACCATACACTAGAAATTTGGTAGCAAACCCCAACCACATCAAATGCAGTCCTAAACTATTTTATTTGTAGATCTTGCTAGACTTTCAGCATGGGATATTTTTACAGTAATAGCGTAACTGTTTTCTAAAAATTATCAGCAGGCCACAGGTGTGCTTGTGGGCATTTGATCCTTGTAGCAGAAGATGCAAGAGGCAGCTGGAAGGTGATGTTCTTACCAAAAATAGGTTACATCTTGGCAGTAGAGATGGAGGAACAACTTTTCATTTTTCAAATGTGCAAAGAAAGCCTTTTTGATTTTAAGTTATGTAGCTTGGAACATGTTTTAAACTTAAGTTGGATTCAAATATTGTGCGTTATCTACCCAGGAAGTCAATCTGAAATAACAAGATGAAAAGTACTGACGTAGTTATGTCAATGCAGTTTCTTCTATTGATAATCCTTAATAGTCCTCCTTTCTGGAAACTTACAAGTTTTGATGAGACTTGGAAAATAGATGTTACTTTTGGCTGAATGTTGTTTTTTCTTTGATAAGGCTGTTCCCGCTTCATTGAGAGGATTCAGCTTTAGAACCAGAAACTTGATCAGTTTTCTTTAGGAACACATATGAAAATAATGCAAGTTCTCAGAGAGACTGAAACACGTCTTTTATACACAAATGAATGCAACAGCATTGAAAATACTTTCTCACCTCTATGACCAACTTAAAAACTTGTAGTTCAAATTTTAAAGGGCTTATTGATGACCCCTTTTTTCAGCTGGGGCTCAGCTTCTTAACATATAGGTAAAATCAATTTTGTGAAAGACTTTTTTTTTTTTTTTTTTTTTTTTTTTCAAAATCATAAAAAAAA
>VZRU01001290.1:232652-269022 GCA_013398155.1 Pedionomus torquatus | reverse complement strand
TTTTGTAATGTTTTTTTTTTTTTTTTTTTTGTTATTTTCACAATCATAGATAAAAAGTTCATCCTTTTCTGTCTTAAAGAATTAGACAACCAAGATGATGTCAGAAATGTTAGTGGTGGCTGATGGGGATGTCCAGAAAAAAACACCACCTTTGGCAAATTAAGCATGCAAGGACTGGGAGATTAAATGGCAATTAATATCAAGAACAGAAGCATCTGGTTATATCTTTTTCCTTGGGAAAAGAAGTTGTACAGTGAAGGAAACAGTAGTAGGTTTTCTAGATTTGAACTTTAGCTGGGTTTTATGAGCTTCACCACCTCTTATTGCTCACATAATACATTAATTTTCCAACTCTTTATCATCAGAAAAGCCAAAATGGATTATTGTGTCCAATTTTGTGACTTGTTTTAAAATGATGGTGTGGACGAACTGGATTGAGCTTGAAGGAGGGCAGTCAGAATGACAGTCTGTAAATTGTGATAGTGGGGAATGACTGACAAATTGGCGTTGTTAGGCAAAAAAGACTGTGAAGGAGGGGGAACCCATGTGTGTTTAAAAGGAATGGGAGAACCCGATTTTAGCAGGACTAGCAATACAAACCTTAAATGTCAGGCAAAATGCTTGGTTTGAGTGCTAGCAAAATTTTCTAAAAGCAGAAATACACACACACACACACACAGAGGCATAAATACAGTTAAGTGGAGATACACTGTTGTGCAACTTGATTTTTGGTATCATGGATGGCAGGGGTAAAGCCTTGAAGTAGAGGGACTGGGTAACTTCTGGTAATCATTGACAGCTCTTGTGATGTTTTGGAGTTAAACACGCACATTTTTGAAACGAATGGTGCTATACCAAAATGTATACCATTTCACAGTTCTGTGCCACAGACTGGTTCATGGGACATTTCCTGTAGTTAATGATTGTAATAGGTTTGCATAAAGAAACTGATACAAATCAGTCCATCAGGAAACATAATTTATGAGTAAAACGGTTGTTGTCGGTAGATGGCACTGTTTTTCTTCCAGTACATTCATGTCCTATTTGGTGAGGGAGGAGTTTTTATGTATTTCTTTTGTAAGCCACCTGCTTATCTGTCATGCTTTAAATAGATTGCAATCAGTAGCACCAGAGGCTCATTGCTATTAATTTCTTTAAAAGCCTTTATTTCTGCATTATGCTTGACTGGCAGAGCATGTATGTTTTTATATGCATCTGAGAATGCACATACATACCCAGGTATATTTGCCAGGGAGAAGCTATGTTAAGATGGATTCGATGAAGGCACATATGGATGATAATAAGACTGTTGCAGTTATTCCAGGAGCAATCATTATAAACACAGAAAACTCATAGATCTTTTTGCTGTGTAAGCTGTAAAAGTAGATAATAAATGTATCCAGATGGTTTACACCATAGCCCTGTGATGGTTCCAGGCCTTAATATTAAATTATAATTACTGTGTATTAACTTTTAGAATTATTGTTGATTAGCATTGAATTTTGAAGACATTCAGTAGTTTTCACACCTTATTTTTGCCATGGTGAAATTAATAGCTAGGTGCCCTGCAGGAACCCATTAAATGAGCCACAGTGGGCTCCGTGTGCTGAGAATGAAGATGATGTTGACTGTTTCATAGAATCATCCAGGCCAGAAGGGACCTCCAAAGGACATCTAGTCTGACCTCACTGCAGTCGCAGGGACACCCCCAACTAGACCAGGTTGCCCAGGGCCTCATCGAGCCTCACCTCAAGCATCTCCAGGGAAGGGCCCTCAACCACCTCCCTGGGCAACCTGTTCCAGTATTCTACCACCCTCAGAGTGAAGAATTTGCTTCTAATGTCCAATCTAAATCTGTTTTTCTCCAACTTAAAGCCGTTGCCCCATGTCGTATCACTACAGGCCTTTGTAAAAAGGCTCTCCTGTTTTTGATGGGTGGACTTGCAAGTTTCAATACGTAATGTGAAGGTTTCTGGGCCTGGGAGGGTGATTATACTCTTTAATTATTAGGATGGTTCAGGTCATGCTTTTGATCTCTATTCACTAAAACTTTAGAGATAGCTCAGGCCAAGGACTGTTCTGAAAAAAAAGCTCAAATGCAGCCGCTCCATTTTGGATGCTGGTGTGAACATGACCATATTTATGCAAACTGATTTCTGTGCCAAGGAACAGGCATTTCTGCTGTTTGCGTCACTGGGACAGCTGAAGCTGGTGAGTTTCAGGTGAAACTGAGGGACAGAAGGTGTTGTCTTGGCTTAATTTCCTGTCTGTCCTCCACTGCCTGCCTTGTGCACACTGTATGGGACCCGAGATGTAAATAACTTTAAGAAATCCACTCAGGTAGGGTTTTGAGAGGTAGAAGTGTGCCAGGGTTTTGGGATATAAATCTTGTTCCCCACTTCTGTTCATACAAAACAGGTGAGGAAAAGTATGTAGCAACATGAGCAAAAGATCTGTGACTTCAGACAGAGGAATGAGAGGTAACAGCTCCTTGGAAGGGGATGAGTTCTCTGAGCTGTCCTCTCATTTAAGCCTCTGATGAGCTTAAATTTGTGGAGACAAATAGAAAGCTTTGTGAAGTATTTCAGAAAGTCTTTATGTTGAATCTACTGACTGGATTTATTTGTGGTCTTCAGGCATACTGCTTAGATTGGTGTATCAAGATGAACCATTTGTCTTCATGCAGTGTGCCCCATTTCTAAGAGTTAACCTCAATATTGATTTTCATTTCATTATTTATTTGAGTAACAGGTAAATAGTTAAAATAGTGCTTCTCTGCATAATTAAAGATGCATGGTTAAATTGTTGGGTAGGAATAGGTAACATTGGGCATGAGTGGACCTCTGGTTTGAAATTCCAATCTTAACTTCATCTTGATGGCAGAGTTGTGGTAATTTCTTGAGAAAGTGGATAAAGACAGGTAGACAGTTCTCTTGAAAGTGAAGAAATGTATTAGTCATTGATGGCCTAGTTGGGATTAAGGTCATAAACTGTTGCAGTATTATAGGTAGAGCTGGAAAGAATTTTTGATGTAGTCCCCCTGTGCCCATCTTCTACATTTGTAGGGCAGATGGACTACTTAAGAATGGTTTTTAAAGGAGTGGAGTGGTGTATGCTTTTTTTTTTTTTTTTTTTTTTTTTGAGTACTCTTTGGAAGACTGGCTTTGAGGCAAATGTTTTTGTCAAATGTGGAAATGTATTAAATACTGTAGACTCACCATCATGTTTTACATGGTAGATTGTCTTGTTTCTGACAAATGGGAGGTCTGCTGTTTACACCCCAAAGTCTGTACTGTAACAGTTGCAAAGGAACACTAACATTTGTTAGGCTCAACGTTTTGTTTGCTACTTTTTAGTGACTTTGTGGTAATCGAACGGCAGATATTCTTGCAAACAGATAATGTCTTTTTTCCTTCCCTTTTGTATGAGGTAGGATACTTAAGGCAATTCATATATAATATGAGTGCTTACTGTGATGAGTTCTATGAAATATGGATTAAGAATTGCAGATTATGAGATTGATCAAATGCATAAACTAGGAAGTTAGATTGACTTTATGGGAAAAGGTCTTAACATGTCTTGAGGTACAAATAAGGAAAATCTATTCAGTGTAATTATATAAATGCTATTTATTTATGTGCCTTTATTCAACGTAATTACATAAAAGCAATTTATTTATGTGCCTTCTTTATGTGTAATAGTTACGATTCTTTTAGAACTTTTTATCCATTGGAACAGTGTCTGGAAATTATTTCACTGTAATAGAGAATTGGACAGATAATATTTCACTTCCAAGATAAAAAAAAACAATGGGAGTTAATTTATGGCATTTCTGTCTTGAAGTAGAGTGTCCATAAATGAGATTTCCACTGGTTTCAGCCATTCCTTATTCTTGCAGGGCTCTTTCCCTGCTGGGGTCTTGCAAGGAGTTTTTGTTTCTGTTTTTGTAAGAAAGGAGAAGGGTGTGAAGACCATATAAATAAAAGCTGAGTGCTCTCCCCCAGCGAGACATAAATTGTGTGGGAGTTCCTAGTCCTCACAGGTTTGAGAGAACTCTGGGGGTAACTTGCATTCTGCTTGTTGCAGCTGTAAATGGACTCTTTCCTTAAGAGGTAGTGCCTTTAAACTATTCTGTTTCTTTCCAGACAGTAATGAGGGAGCTCAGCTGGCGTCTCATCAAGCAGCCAGGCATGCTTGTTGGTTCCTGGTAACCTCAGGAATCTGGGGTTTAGAAAGAACTGGGCTGGACATTTTAATGACTGTTTGGTCTAAGGTGTAAAATTCTGTCTCTCTAAACACATTACAGAGAGATGTTTTAGGGTCATAATAGAGTTTAAAGATTTCGGTAGGTATTTCCTTTGAAAGTAAATACAGTTTTATTTAGTCATCCTAGTTACGGGATCTGCAACCTTTGACCAGTATAGTTTGAGGAGGCACAGTGAGAATGCAAAGTGTAGGTCACAAAGGCCCTGTATACCACTTCATTAAAGACTTACTGAATGCGTTGTTGCAGACAAGAAAAAAAAACAAAAACATTATAATCCTAAAGTATTTGCAAGCTGGAGAGGATACTGTAACTCATTATTGTGAATAACAACACTGATAGAGCAATGGAATACAGTAATCCTCATACAGATAAAGTATAGAAAAGATTTCGAAACAGTAATTTTTTGTTTTTAAAAAAAAACAGGAAAACATAATTAAAATTTAAATTTTACCAAAATAAGATAAGTTCCTCTTGAAAAACAAAAAAACAAAAGCCACTTTCAAGTTGTTACAGGTGGTACATGGAAAGTCAACTCAATAGACATTGTGAAGACATTATGAATAGGCTGCAAAGAAAGATAAAAATAATAAGATCTGCCTTCACTGTGAAATACTTTTTCTGGCTATATTTTCACACCTCTCAATTTAGAAATTAAAAATGGAGGAAAGTATTAAAAAGGTAACAAAAATGCTTAAGGCCATACTGAATATAAACTAAAGAGTGTGCTTTCAGAAGGCTGTCATTGCCTCACTGGGGTGCCACGGTGGATGAAGGGTAAAAGATTGATCTGTTTCTTTCTGCAAGATCACAAAGGATCACTGATCAGATCCCAGGGTGCATTATGGTGCATTCCTTCATCCACATCTGGTCAGCAAATCTCCTTTTCCTTGTTTACTATTATGTAAAGGTCTACAACTTGGGAGAGGGAAAAAGCTAAGCTTGTGTTTAGGGGGACAGCCCTCTAAATTTGTTCCCCAGGTGGTTGTTTGTTGTTTGATATTGCTAACCAAGGGGAAAAGAATTATGTTGTTCCACTTACAATTGCACGTCAGTAAATGCCGTTTGCTCATTAGCGAATGTTTCTTCTGATGTGTGCTCTCATTTAGAATGTGTAAGCAATTCTTTCCTCCAGACAACCTTTGCAACTGTGGAGCAAATGAGTAGCTGACAGGCTTACTTTTAACAATGCAAAGCTCAAATTGTTGTTTTCTTAAAATAGGGTTCATGTTCTTCTCCAAATCCCTGGTAATTCCTTGCAGATGTTTGTTGCATTTTACCACATCTTCAAATGGAAACATTTGATCCTTCAAAAGAGATAATGAAAGTTAAAATAGAAAACCTCACACTAACAAACCATTGCCTACATATAGTAACCTGTCAGTGGAAAAGGAAAATAAGAACTCTTCGCTTATTCTTGGAGTTCATGTTCAGGACCTAAGCTACCTAGATCTAAGTTGATGGGAATGATAAGATGAGTTGTAGGTTTGGAAAAGTGTTCAAAGATTTATTTTTGTATGATTTATTTATTTTTTTAATTCAATTTTTTTACACTTTAAAAAAAAACCAAACTACTGTAACATCAGTCTTGGTTTCTGTCTGTTCAAGAACTGGTATGAAAATTGAGAAGCATCATTAACAATGTAACACAGAACTGAGTTGATTAAATTGATGCAGGAACCTGAGTTTATACTTTATTGCAGTTGCATTTCAGTTTCATAGAAACTATTTTTCATTAAAGCTAAATAGGAATAAACTATGCCAGCAGTAGTTGTTAGTATTTTACAGTAGTGTAGGTAGGTGCCTCCACTTGTAGAAGTACCATAGTCCTAGTATGGTACTTGCATGTGACTTCGGTATATCATTGTTTGTGCGCATACAGTTCCAAGAATGAGAATGTGGCAGTGTTTAGGACGTATTGTAACATACTTGCCAAGTTCTCCAGAATAACTAATTCCATAATTATTCCATTAGTTCATATTTGACAGGTGTTTTTCTACATGTAAGCACCATTGTGGATGGTTGTCCGACAACATTGCTACTTAGTTACACAGTCTGTGTAAAACATGAGCCCGTTCCTAACAATCCTGAGGAGGCTGGCTAGAAGACCTACTTGTCCAGTGTTGTCCTCGCATGGTTTTATGCAGCAGAGTAGTGTTTCTGGGCTCAGGCAGTGACCCCTGCGGAGGGCCCTGAAGAATTTTAATGGAATCCTCTTAGCTGTAGAGGGGGATACTGCAGTATCGCTGTGGAAGCCTCCTACTCCTGATGACTACTGCCCAATAGCTGGACAGTTTTGTCTTGATAGCTAAACTCTCTGGGCTGATATTAGGCTCACTGCGTTGAGATGTCACAGATGGCACAGGCCATAAAAATAGGAAGTGGAAAGAAAAAGGAAATCTTTTTTTTTTCTTTATCCCCTTCCTGTGGATCAGTAAAAACTTTTTCTCAACAGAGTACCTGGTTGATCACTTGTGAATCTTCCAGTGTGATAAGGGGTATTGTCTTACACATCTGTGGTCCTGGGTCATGTAGGAACTCAGCCCTGTTTCATACAGTGGAAGCAACTTCTTTGTTATCCTTGGTCACAGTGTGATTATTCCAGCTATTGTGGTAGAATCACTTTACTCTGCTTCTTGTATTTCAAGGCCTTAACTAGTCTCTTGGATAGGCAAAAGGAGCTGCTCAGCTCTATCCTGATGAAACAGAACGTGCATTTGGAAGGTGGTGGTGTGCCATCTTCAGACTGTAAGACTGTAGGTAAATAAACTGATTGAATAGTTTTGGTAAGCAAAAGAAAAAAAAAGGTAAATATGATGAGCTGCATGCTGCTATACTAAGTACTTTGGTATACTAAATGACATGAATGTTGTTAGTGGACTTTATCATCTCTCTGGGTGGTTCCTAAATATGCTGTACAGCTCAGCGCCCAGATCTCATGAACCTCCAGTGATGTCTGTCTTCTACTGTATGAGCTGATTGGTTAGTTCTACCCACCACTTCCTACCTTTAAAACAATTGTCTCTTGGTGTAAGGACCTATGTTCCTACAGTATGGCTACTTAGTTTTCTGGAATTCTTTCCTAAGTATTATGTGGTCTTCCATATTCATGTGCACTTACTATTAAGATTTCTAAGAGATATGTAAGGCAAAGTTATTTTTTTTCAGAAACCATTCTCTTGGTTCCCAAGCATGACATAGGTATTCACGTGTCAGCTAATTTTATCCGTCATTATAGTGTGTATTAATTTGCCTGGTGCAGGCATTAAAGTTGCAAATCTTATTTATGTGGAATCTATTTTTAAAAACAAACAAGCAAGCCTGGAAAATTTCACCACATTTGCCACTCCACAGCCTGAGATGTCGGGGAGATTCCTCAGATGGCAGGTTGCTCACAGCTTCTAGTAGTTCAGTTCATCCTTGCCTTCTGTTGGAGCTCCTTTGCCCCATGAATGCCATCTCATCCTGGTGGTTCTCTTCTGATTTGTTGTTGGGTTCCATAATATGTTGTGCAGCTGCTTGAAGTTACGACAGAGAGAGTTGCTCTGGGATGGGAACCAGCACAGTTTCTTCTCTGATCATCACAGGTGGGCAGAATTCCCATAGCATCTGTCCTATAGCCTTATCTTGCCCAAGTGCTATTCTCATGCACTGGTCGTCTGCTTGGCGTACAGAATCCTGGGAAGTTTTCTGCTCCTGATGTGTTTGAAGGACAATTGATTACTAGTATGTGAGTGGTTAAAGCACTTCTGAGGATACAGAAAATCTAGGTTCACTGCCTTCATCTGAAGGGGAGGTTGATTTCCTATTTCTTAACACATTGACTTAGTCATTGAACTGTTTTGAGGAGGTATACTTAATTTAATAAAATAAAAATAAATTACATTAATTTTATTAAATTTTCACTGAATTGAGGCCTGGAATGCAGTTATTTTTTTCAGGAAATGAGTGAATCAGCTGGTGGCTGTGTCTGTGAATATTTACATGTTCTGCGTGGAACAGAAGTATCAGTGGAAGAAATAGAGGAGAATCTAGAATTAAAAAAACAGTTGTAAGACACCTTTAAATCTGCGATCAGTGGTTGATCAAATACATTTAAAATGGGATCATCTTTCATAGCCTATGTTAGGATGGGGTTTTCAGGCTGTTCTCTTGCAACTGTTTAGATAATTCCGTAAAGCTTCGGAAGCACCCTGCACTAGAATATTCTCTGTTACGGTGATGGAAAAGCTCTTCTGAAGAGTGAAAGCATTGGATTTTATTTTGCTTGAACAGAAACATCAGACTCTTGATCTTAGGCTTCTTGAGGTCTGTAACCCTTGCGTTTATGAACAAAAGGGCAATTGTATCAATGTCTCAGAAGAACTGTGAATCTTGCATTTGCTCTTCCTTGTTTTACTTTAAAATATGCAAAGACTGACCTTTGACATTCGTTGCACTTTTTCCAATTTTATTACTAGACAGAAAAAAAACCCACAGAACAGTCCACATTCTAAGCAAAAACGCGCTGTGCTTGATAGGTGTGTTGCTGTCTGAGTTGGAGTTTAAACAGTGTGTTTTACAAGAGGGCAAGTTGAAGGATAGTTTCTAAAATGACAGCAGTAAGGTTCATCAGGTTCTTCTGTCAGAGACCTCTTAAATTACCCAACGACTCCTTATGACTATATAAATCAAAACCAGCACCTTAAACCTGAACCAGAAACCAGTTGATAGCTAGTTTAGGTCAGGAAGCACAGCAGTAATTGTCTGTAGTTAGAGAAATAACAACTTGTTCGCAAACTGCAGTAGTTTTATTTTGTAACTATGTGATGTAGCCCAACCTGAAAATAACAACTGTGAACAGAAGTAGCAAGGTCTGACTGAAGATAAAAGTTAGCAGCAAGTGATAAAAGGAATGCATTGCACAGTTGCTGTGACTGAGAAATATTTTCTTTGCTAATGGCAAGAGAAGCAGTGATTTTTAAGTTAATTAGATTCAGCTTTTCTTTCAATGCTGTTTGCTATACAGAACAGGTTATCTAAAGGTACAGTTCTAAACCTCAGCAGAGAAGTTCTCATGGAGAGAGATAACCTTACAGAAATTACAACACATAATTCATCATAGTTAATGTGGGTTTGGATTAGCTGACTGGAGAGGTCTCACTCATGCAATTTGATAACAGGTTCCCATTGTCAGTAAAAATTAATTCAGAAAGGGAAATTATAATATGATTGTTACTTCTCTTCCATCTACAGATCAGATAATTTTTTTATTTAAGTGCCTAACATAGTTTAGAAGCATCTTGAAAGTGCATGTAGTTTTTGATTATACATGGTAATATTAGTATAACTAAGATATTTGATATAGCTTTTAATGTATTTGTAGTATACCAACATCTGTTCTAGAGTTAAATTTCTTTTGTTCTGTGTTCTTTATCGTATTTCTGACTTCCTTTAATGCAAACCTCAAAATTGAGCAGCTTTAACTGCATGATAGTCCTTAGAGTTCTAAGATGATTGAGGTATTGATAGGTGGTCCAACTTGTATTTAACCAAGCAATTTTCTTTACGGTTGTA
Source organism: Pedionomus torquatus (assembly GCA_013398155.1). Classification (NCBI taxonomy): domain Eukaryota; kingdom Metazoa; phylum Chordata; class Aves; order Charadriiformes; family Pedionomidae; genus Pedionomus; species Pedionomus torquatus. The sequence goes on along the minus strand of VZRU01001290.1, from coordinate 259,202 downwards.
TTTGTGAGATCTTTATCTAGTCTTTGATTACATGATCTCCTGTTATTTTTCCATCCTGCTTTGTATGCTGAGTGTATCATGCTGACTGGAGAAGTGTTTACATAAAGTTATGCTTTGTCCTTGTTTCGGTAGAAGGCTCCATGTTTTTTCTATTGTATTATATCCCACTTGGAAAACAAAGTGATCCCCCCTGCCATGGGACTTTGTGTTGTGTTCAAGTATTTTCACAGCTGTAGGGGAAGAGGAGGTGATATTTTTCCCAGCTTCTGAGATGAGGAACAGAGACAAGGAAAAAGTGGAACACAGAAGTACCTACCAGGTCTAGCAATTCAGCACGAAACTTTTAGGAACTGATTTTTCAGAATATTGAGTGTTTTCTATCTTGGAAGCAAAGGATTGACTGTTTTTATATGTGCAACAGCTTTGACTTTGTGTAAAAAAGTAAACTGTAACTGAATGTGAGGATCTTGATCTTGTACGTGTGTGTCTCAGTGTGTCTCTGCTTGGAGATGTCTTAAAACCATTTTGTAGCTCAGTTAAGGGCCTGGGTCTTATGCTGCCGCCGTGTTCCTGGAGCAGAACAGCAGCGATTCTCTCTGTGTCCTCTTGCATCTGCATTAGTGAGAGCTTGGCATGCTGTTAGGATGCTTAAAATGCGAGTCCTGTTTTGCAAGTATGAGGACAGTCAAATATGGGTAGAAAAACAAAACCTCTGAACTGTTGGGAAAATTTCAAGGCATTTAGCATTGAACTTCAGAATAATTTTTGTGTCCAGGGATTTGTTGAACCTATTGCAGTTTACATGTTTGCTGGCCTGCAGTGAATCTGAGTTTTTGTTCAGGCTTTTCTGGTGGTCATCTAAAATTCTTGCATCCACTGATTCTGTTACGAGGAATTCAACATCTACTAACTGTTGCATGGAAGGGAAAAATATTTTTATATTTCATTATTTTAAACTAGGCTCAAACTAGCTTTCCCATGCAAGTCTCCACTCCCCGAATTCTGACTTTCCACAAGTTCTTTCCATGTTTTCTGTCCTCCTGCCCAAGATTATTTTTTATTTTTAATTTTCACATTTCCCTAATTCCCTTTGCAGCTTGTCATCTGATGTATCGCTTCCAGCCTCTCCAATTCCCACCATTTTGCCCAGTGATTGTAACACAGTATGAATTTCCTTGTCGAGCGAGTCCTAAATTCTCCTTCATCTCTCTCTTCATGCTTCCCAGTACTTATTTTTGGTATAATGACTTGGCCTCATGTCTGACTCGTGGTCCCTTTGCATTGGATTCAGACAGCTTCTTCCTCTACACTGAGCAGGACATAGGCTTCATTCTCTTTTTCAGTATATGGATCTAATATTTGTGGGAGTATTCATCTTACCTAGAATCTGTGGGGAGATAGATCTCTTGCTGATTTAGTTGTGTAAAATCTCTTTGCTGTAATGAATCGGACTGGGACCTTCTTGGAAGGAGATTTTCCTGGGAGAAGATTACTGGCCATTGCTTGCTGAGGGGTGTATGTCTCAGAAGAACTCACTGTTGGTGGCCAAGTGTCAGCCTTACGCATTGAGAGAGATTGAGAGACCACAGGTTCAGAAGCAGCAGCAGTGAGCCAGGCCTCCTAGGAACTAGAAGGGACCATGCAGAGCAAGTCTTGCACTGCAAAGTCACCTGAAATATGCCTGGAAATAAGAATTTGCCATTAAGGATACATTGTGAAGTGGGAGCTTTGTTTAATAAAGCCTTTCTTTTTTCTTTCTCATGTAGCTGAGATTTTCTGTTCTCTCCCCTCCTTCTTAGAATTAATTATCCTACATGGTAATCTGATTAAATCCTGCATTTTTTCTTTAATTTAAAGAAATTCTGGAATTGCTTTCTTTTTGAGTAGCTCCAGACAGTTGCATATTTTAGCTGATATTTTTGTAGATGCTGAAGTATTGTGGATGAATTCTCATGGAGTGGCAAAACGTACATGCCTGGCACAAAAGTATTCTATATTTGATATAACATAGAGCTGTAGAAAATTTATGAGAAACAAGCTTTCTGGAATTTTGTTACCCATGAGCTAAGCCATTTTGGCTGTTAGCAGCAAGAATTAGGAAAAAGGTGATCTAAGGCACATAGTTGGCTTGGAAAATTGCATTTGAAAGCTCTGAAATTTCACAAGATGGTAAGAGCAGAAAGCAGCAATCTCTTACAGCAAAGATCCGTAGTCTGCAGTGCAAGTACCAAGAGCATGATACAAGTAAACTCGAATAATGTGACATAGGTCCGAGCTGCAGCCTTTTGAGGAAAGCAGGTGTGAGATGTAATTGTTCTCAGCTCCTGGCTTTCTCCTGGTTCTACACCAACACATGGGCAAGGCACTACTGTTAGGTGGTCAGTGGTGTCTCTTTGCTCTGAGCTTCCACAAGCGCACACAGCTTCTCATTTGAGAAACAAAAGGCTGGTGCTCCTCTTCTTACAGATTGCCCCTAAAAAGAGAAGTGTCAGGTAGCTTTGAATAATGGGTTTGCTCCTGTCTTTGCATAGCATTCCTTTTTTTCTTCTAAATCTCCAAGCAAGTTTTTAATTTAGTTCTGTGTTTAATAGCTTTAGCTACTCTAAAATAGATGCTGAGACTGCTTTTAAATGGGATCTGTTCTTTATGTAAACAGCTGTATTAAAAGCAGCGGACATAATGAAAAATACAGCCCAGCTTTGTAATATTATGACTTTTACCAAATAAGGGAAATAAAACTGATTTCATTTACTGTGTATTGGCTGTTGTCACTATATTAAAGGTTATACTAGTATTTATGAAAAGTAGGTATCTCAGTAATTTAATCAACTTAACAACCTAGGCACATGTAGTAGCTCAAAGTTCAATAAATACTGGTTTGAAAAGAGCTGAAGCTATTTAAAATGCTATTTTAACTACACTAGTTAGAAACAGGAATGCTAAAATTAACAATTTAGTCATACTAATTGATTGTATTGTGCAGATAGGTTGTGAATTCTTAATTATGTGGTTTTTAATAAACTATCTGCTATTGATTTTGTGTAGATCATCCTTTGCAGGCTGGAAGTGCCAAGTGCAGGATAATTCAGTGAATGATGTGGACTATTTCAGCTTCTTGTTTTCAACCCTTATAGGTAATCCATGTGAATGTCATAATTCAAAATTAACAAAATAAAATTTGTTTTTATAGTCAATTACTGGATTTAATTTAGAAGAAATGGTGTAGTAAGTACTTCCTGAAAGTAATTATGACCTTGTTACGTATTTTTTTATATGAGATACCATTTTTTCTCTTGATCTGATTTTTTTGATACCCTATTTTTATAGTTTGCCATTTGGGCTGAATATTTGCATACTTTTTCTTCATTCTAGCAACGTTCTTTGGAAAGTATGAGGAAAACCTAAATTCAGCATGTGACATGAACAAGAATTTTTTTTTCTAGATTTAAGTAGTGTCGTTTGTTGGGTCCTAACAATATAAATTAGTATCTCTGGGGTTTCCTGTGGACGTGCTTATGCTATTAAAAACATTCCATCAGAATTAAGTAATCAAACTACATTGAAGTGAGCTGCTCAAGGCCAGCATGTGAGCAGAATTACTTCTGCTACTATATTCTTACTTACTTTTAAAAAAAGTTATATTCAGTAATGATGCAACTTCTAGAAATTACAGTGGTTAAAACAGCATAATATTACTGAGAAATACCTTCCAGTACTTTGACCTGTGATAAAAAAAAAAAAAAGTGCCTTTTCTTCATCACCTCAGTCATTCATAATTTTCAATTACTTTGCTTTCAAAACTTATCTGGTTTTCCTAAAACACATAATGCCTGGCTAGAAATAATTTGCCAACTTACTACTTTTTTTTTTTTTATTCTTGAGGTTATGTTAGAAGGTCACTGGGTTATTGCAAACACACAGTGAACTGTCTTGCATTATACCTGGGTTTTTTTAAAATTTTTTTTTAAAGATACATATGTTGAAAATAGCAGCATAACATTGGCCTCTTACAGGGTGGGGTTTGGTGGTTTTTTTATACTGTGTTACAGTTTAAGTGGATATGCTCTTGATTTTTCAAATATATTTTTTGGTTTTGGTTTTTTTTTTTCAGAAGCCAGAACTTGTATTTTGATACACTTAATTTAAAATACCAAGCACGAGCTTTTAACAAAAAAAAGTTATGCAGACATAATTTAAAAGACCGGTTTTGTCATGATAGTGTTGAAGTAGAACAGTGTTTGACTTGTTTCGTGATACTGTTGTACGGCTTCTTTTTCTCTAGGGTTTTCAAGAAAGGAGTTGACTGATCTCCAGGGCATTAGAGGAAAACCACACATTAGCCAGACACAGCTTTCACCTGTCCGTCTTTACCTAACTGATCTGGACCAGTTCTTACACCACTGGGCTGTGACAGAGGTAATACATCAACACTAATTCTAAATGACAGCACAGAAACTCTGAGTGCTCTCCGTCCCTTCTCTGCAGATGCCTGAATCTTGTTGTGAGTTGAGTTGAAAAAAGTATGAAAATACAATAACCATCAAACAGCTAATGTTTTTCTATAACCATTAGGTAATATTTTGAAGGAAACTGCTTTAAAAGGTGAATGTTCAGATACGAGGTATGCAAAATGATGCTTATGGGGAAGAATGCGTGTAGAAGCCTTGGTGGAAAATTCTTAAACACTAATAAGTATAAGACCAACAATATGTTTTGGCTTTCAAAAGTAAATTAATTGTAAAAATAATGACTATGAAGAGTTTTCTTAGAGAGTAAACTCAACTGTTAATTAAAAAGCACTTATGTTAAATGAGATTTTAACTTGAATGTAATATTAAGTTGGCATTAGTGGTTATTCTAAATAACTTCTGATGGTTATTTAATCAAAATTTACTGAGATTGGAAACATCACTGTGAATTCATCTCCTGCTTGTAATATTCTAAGCACTGAAACCTAAGTGTTATTGCTGGTTCTAAAGGGTTCTGAGCCCACCTGATTTTATTCAGAACAGGTGTGCCTTAGTCTTCATTCTGGCTCAACTCTTCTTCCTTAGCCCACCATAAGCCACTTCAAGGTGTGAAACAATGTTTTAATGGCATGCCAGTTTGACAGCCTTTACAAAATCTGTCATGAATTTGGAAAGAGTGTAACAAAAGTTATTAGGTGTATTATTTGTTCTGGATTTTCGTGGCAGTCTTTTTGGTTCAAGCATGCAATATAGTAGATTTTTCTCTCTAATTCATAAAGTTTAAGTGATAATCCACTGAAAGCAGTGAGACAGTACAAGGCATAAATTGCATGTGGGCTATTATGTATTGAAAAGTATTTTGAGCAAAGATAGTTGTTTGGTACCGTGACTGACACATGTGTTTAAATGTCCTGCCTTCAGTCTGTGAAGCAGCTAAATTTTCTAATTTGTCTCACCTTGTCTCTTCTGGGCAGTAATTGAAGCCTTTTTTTCACCTAAACTCCTTTCTCCAGTATTGAAAGACTAGAAAGCTTTCTCTTCCTATACTGTATGGAGCTATTCCTCAGTGAATGCACTGGAGGGATTGTTTCTCAAAGAGAATCTGAAGGATTTATACATTCTTTACCTGTTTCTGAAAATGCCACTCTTGGGTCTTCTCCGTGTTCATTTTGCTTCTCTTCCACCAGTCTATCAGAGTTGGTTGAGAAACCACACAACATGATGATTTTCATTTAGGAGCAGTGAAATAGTTAAATTGTTGATAGCTTGCTTGTGCTTTTGATTCCTGGTTGCAAGTTTGATTTACTTCTCCTACCTCAATCTTTTCAGTGTTTTGGTGCCATCAAGGACAGTCAGTATGTTCAGAAACTTGAGACTTGCTTTTATTAACGTATCTTTTCTTGGGAAAGTTACAATATGTTCTCTCAAGTTCTCAGAAGTGGATGGCAGTCATTAAGCAAAGATCTGGATATCCTCAGTTAGTAATGAAAGAGGATTTGGACATCTAATAGAGCATTGCACTACTACAGTTATGTGTCAGCCTGAAGTCTTTTATGGCTACTAAAGTTAGGAAAGAGAGAATAGGAATAAAAATCTGTGTGGAGAGCAATGATACCTTTCAGACCCACCTCATTTTGTAGACTCTTAACCAAAGGGAGTTCTGAACTGCTGCTTACAACTCTTGAGGTTTCCTCACAAGCATTTTCATGACTTGGGAGAGAAAATTCATATTGAACTGGATACACCTAGGATATGATCAGGAAGAGTCAGCAAGGATTTGTGAAGAGCAAATTGTGCTCAACTAACCTGCTAGCCTTCTGCAAGAAGGTGACTAGCTTGGTGGGTGAGGGGAAAGCAGTTTATCTTGATGTTAGTAAGATTTTTGATGCTAACATCCTCTTTGTCAAATTGACAAAGACTGCATTAGATAACTAGGTGGATTGAAAACTGCCAGAATAGCCAAGCTGGAGGGTTGTGATAAGTGTTGCAAAGTCCAGCTGATGGCAAGTCACTGGTGCTGTTCCCCAGGGATTGGTACTGGGGCCAGTATTTTCTAACCTTCATTAGTGTTCTGGACAAGAACGCAGAGTTCCCATCTATGGACATACTCAGAACTTGGCTGGGTGCAAGGCATCCCTTCCAACACAGCGATTCTGTGATTCACTGAAAATCTCTTCTCTTGGGGGAAAAACAGAACTTTTATTTCTCCATTGACAAATCTCTGTATTCATTTTTGGGTTTAGAGCGTAATGAGATTCCCACTGGGGAGATATTTTTTTTCTTTTATCTGGTAGTTTGTTACACTTATGTATGGTTTGAAAGTCAAACTGTTCATGTTAAACGCCTGCCAGGACTGGTAGTATTGCAGTGCTGTTTGGGGTGTTCTTCCTGGAATGGCTTTTTTCCCCCCATGGAGTTTACAGACAGAAAAGTAGGGGCAGCTCTTCAGTAACTTTCTTCCCTAGGAGAAAAAATCAGATCTGGTAACAATGGCGTCTGGGATACAATTATCTTTGTAAAAACAAATAAATTTGAAATACATAGATCAGTATTAAGGCAAGTACTTCCTTTCATGAATTACAGGATCCATTAGTTTTTCAATTGGCTGATTTTGATTTCATATGCAGTCATAAATAAGGTAAGTAATACATAAATAAAACTGTACTGAAGTTATCACTTTAAAAATCAGAAATTAGGCTTTTAGATGACACTTTTCTAAGTATCTAACAGAGAGCTGTGTTGTTCATTATGTTTTAGGGGTTTTCTGTTTTCCATGTTGAGTACAGACAAGGTTCTCCCATCTCAAAGATGTTTGTAGACTCAGACTATTTCATATTCAGTTTGCAAAGGAAATGTTGGGGGCTGTAGTCCCTCAAGACTTTAGGATATGGAGGTTGGACCGTTAAAAAGATAGTAAAGTCTTGGCTTGGGAAAACCTCTCGGTTCAAGATTTGCCAAAAGTTGCAAAGGAATACTATCTGTAGAGTACATATTTTCACCAGGTATTGAACAAGCTACCCTACTAGAAAATAAATCAAACAGTAACAAGCCCTCAAAAAACCCGGAGCTGCAGCCTCTGGGGAAAAGAAAGCTGCCAGCTCTTCTAGGGTGTCTGGAAAGACAGTATGATACAATGGCTCTGTGTGTTGAGTTTGAGGCAGATAGGTTTGGAGACCACTTTCTTTGGATCTGACTCAGTTCAAGGTGTGACACAATTTTTGAATCAAAATATTTTTAACTGTGCTAGACAATTATTTAAATAAACAAGTGCTATTGGAATTAATAAACCCCATCCTGAGTTAGTCACGCTTTTGAACAGCAGAGGCACAGCTTCTGAATGCTGAATCTATCATGCTTTCCCTTCCTTGCTGAATAAGGAAGTTTATGGTGATGCTGCAATGCTAAACAAAATATTTGTAGCAATTAAAAATACCCGGTAAGTAATAACCCTCAATTGGCTGCAGAACAGGCAGCATTTAGGCCTCAACTTTATGTTGAAAATTGTTTATTAAAAAGAAAATAAATAAGGAACTGATGGAATTAGGATTTGACAACGTGGTTTCCTATGAATAAATGAGAGTAGTGTTCATATTATTATTCTTAGTCAGTCCATCCTCCTCTTCCACCACTGGTTTTGTCTAAACTATTGGCTAGTTTTTGGCGCTCTGCTAATATCTAAATAAAGTTGCAAATACTAGTTGCCTGTAAGTTTTATGAAAATAAGCAGGTGGAAGAAGAAAAAAACTCTAGATTAGCACAAGGTGGTTTCTAAATGGGTTTCTTCATCCTGCTTGGGAGCAGCTAGCTGGCCAGCCTGCAGCTGCAGTGCTATGGACCGGGCTCAGCAGATGCTGTCACTTTATCTGTGGGGGTGCTGGGAGGCTGTGAGGCTGGAGCAGCTGGGGTTGTGGTGCTGAAGAAACGGAAGGGCGAGGGATGAAGAGTCCTAGGCATGAATCTGTAGGAGGCCACAGCTTGTTGGCTTTATTGCTCGCTGCTCAACTTCGTTTTCAAATCCAGAGGAAGGCAATCCCACGTTACTGTCACTAGCTGTCTGTACTGTGTAGCGACTGGAGTGTATTTCCAGCGGTAATGAACTGTAAGAGTGAATTTAATGTATTATGCTTGCATATCAGAGATATGGGAGAAAAGATGTGCCTCTGGAGAGAGAGCAAGTTGTACAAAGGAAAAGAAGAAATTGCAGCATTTTCAAATGGCAGTTTGGACTTTTGGAGAGTTAATATGACCGTAGAATGTTAATATGCACTTGGTAGCATGTGGCTAGCTGTGATTTGTGAAAAGGCCAACCAAAGGCCCTTCTGCTTTTAATGCTGTAAGTCACTTAGAACAAAACTGTTTTGAGACAGGTACCGTTTGTAATTTCTTTTTGTCTAGAGGGTGGTAATTGATATATTGGAAATCTAAAGCCACGTTATTTTTTTTGTGGAAGCTTTTAGTTAATGGTGATTTTCTCTTAAGGAGCAAATTGCCCCTTTAAATGCCACTTTGTGTAGCTGTAAATGTTAATCTTCGTATTTTGTCTAAAAGATGTGTCAAATGTGGAAATCTTACTTCCTTTTCTGGAGCAACTCCTACTTAAAATGACTTCTGCCTTATTAAAGCCAAATTTGAATTATTAGTAAATTTAAATTATTTAAAATCATACCTCAGTAGCTGATATAAATGGGGGTTCAGAATAAATGGTTACAGCCCGAGGGAAGAGTCTTCAGTCTTTGTTCATTTTAACTGTGCCCATAGTGTTTGTTGGTAATACTGTTCACTCCCCTGTAATTGAATTGCACTGCCAGTATCAAATGAAATAGTGCCAACAGGAACAAACAGTTTAACAAGACAACCATGTATACATGATAACTTCTGTTGTTGTAATATTTAGTGTTTGACAGGTGGGCACTTTGGAGGGGCTAAGCAAATTCAGGCCTTAAAGATCAAGTTCCAACCCCCTTCCATGGGCAGCGACACCTCCCACTAGACCAGGTTGCTCAGAGCTCCATCCAGCCTGGCCTTGAACACTTTCAGGGGTGGGGCATAACTGACTTGAATAAATAAAATGCTCAACGAAATGTTTAAAATGTTTGAGAGCAAACACTAGTGAAGGTCACCTGCTTTTAAAATCAGTCTTGAATTCAAAAACTTTGGGGTTCCTATAATTTAATATACTAATGTGTGTCAGATCCAGAGGTGTCTCAGAAATGAAGCAGAGTTGGGAAGGCTGTATCCGCACTGTTACGGAAGATTACAGCAAATCATTTAAGACAGTATGTAAATTAAAAGTCCTGTAAGAATGTTTGTCTGGAGAAATAAATGGTGGTATTGCAGTGCTGAAGCTTAACTTCAAGCAGATTAACACTTTAAAACAACACTAAATTTTTTAGATGAAGAGTTTAAGTCTCTGTATGATTTCCAATTGTGGTCTTTATTGAGATTTCCAGATTAGAGTTACACTGGCAAGAAAAAGCAGTTGAAGGTAAATAATTTCCCTTTTGAACTAGAAACAGGCTGTAATTTTTATGCTTTTTAAGGAAGATTGAAAAAAAACACCTCTGTAAACCCATTAGTGTTTTGTAAAACCACATCATATCCAAGTTTAATGTTTAGAAATGAAAATAATGTGTTTTTTTTTCTTGGAAAGTAAAGCAAATTCCAAAGGAAAAAAAGAGAAATTATGTAAATAAATATATACCTCCTCAAACAAATAAAGCTCTTTTTCAAAAGTCTCTTCCATAATTTTCTTGCAATATAAAGCTTACAACTTATAAACAAAAAACCAAAACAACAACAAACAAAAAAACACCCAAAACCACCACCCCCTAAAAAAGCCCTAATAAAACGCACCACACAACCCCAGTAGAACCCAGACACCAAAACACAAACCCCACACAACCCAAACTTGATCTTCAGGCCAGTGTTCCAAATTGTGCCAGCATCTTATATTTCTACTTTATCTAGTGACGTTTTGTAGTTGGAAACTCATACGTTACTGCATGTAACTAATGTGAATTACACATCTCCACAGTTACCGTGTATTATGCTATAAATTCACATCCTGGTTTGTGATACCTAAGCAAATTTGCTTGAAAAGACAGGCTTTGTGGCACAAAAGCTAGTTTTTTAAGTGTACAATTTTCTGTGTCTTTGGGTCAGCTTGTTTGGGGATGAGGCAGGCACCTGGGTTTGGAGATGTACCCCGGGTATTCCTTTGACCTTCCTGCACATTGTCTGACAGGGGGGCATCAATGAGAAGGAGGACTTATCTATGGCGACATTTTTATAGCCATGAGAAAATTGCAGAGCTGGAAAGAAGGGCTGCTTATGGCTGTGAGAGGATGAAACAAAAGCTCCTTGGGTAGCAAAACTATATCATGGTGTCTTTTCGCCAAATTTTTGTTGCTAAGATTGCTCTGAGAACCAAACTTGTGCTGTTTTTCAGATACAGCTTTGTCTACTCCTACATAGCTGTTGACCATAAAACCTGTTTTTGCTGACAAAATAACAGTATTTTCAGAAACACCCATTGCTTGGTGAGACTAGAGAAGTTGCCCAGAGAAGTTGTGGCTGCCCATGTGCCACAATGGCTACCTTGAGGTATTCATTGTGGCTACCTTGAGGTGTTCAAGGCCAGGCTGGATGGGGCTTTGAGCAACCTGGTCTAGTGGGAGGTGTTGCTGCCCATGGCAGGGGGGTTGGAACTCGATGATCTTTGAGGTCGCTTCCAGCTGTAACCATTCTCTGATTCTGTGAGACAGTAGGATTGTCTCTAGCCTGTAGTTCTCTGCTTCCTGGCACCGAATCTTGCTGGTACCCACATTTAAACATGTGATCAGTTGTTGCACAGGAGGTGAGCAGTGGTGATTGTCACTCCTGTATTTGTGTCCAGGGGCGAATTAAGATTGCTTCACTTGGCTTAGTTGACTCTTAATGCAGGTTTACCATCAGACTGTGTGCCGCAGACAGGCTATCACCTGTTTCTGAGCCAGCAATTGGGCACTAACTGTGTTTCATAATACTTCTAAGTCTTTGGCTGTGTGTACTCTATTAAGATGCAGGACACAATTAGTGTTCTAAAGCATTTGTGATTCTTAATCAAGTTCCTAGATTCCTGTTTTGCTACCCCAATTGTAAAATTAGTCCCATAATGTTTTGGTTTGGTTTTTTTCCCCCCTTTTTGCCCACCAATGTAATATTCTCTTGCAGACTCTGTTCCTTCTTTTTGGCTTTTTCTTTTTTAACCTACATTTTGGGTTGTTTTATTGTGATTGGGGGGAGGGGTTCATGTGGGCTTTTTTTGTGTTATTTTTTTCTTTTTTTTTCTGGAGTCACTGAATCAGGAATACCTTTCACATCCGCCCCTGTGAGCTTAGCTAAAGCAGATGAACAAAGATCTCTTGTTGTACGTGGCTTTCTCAACAACTCAGGGCACTGTTAATATTGCCCTGTCAAATCAATTTATTTCAGAAAGAGAAGCAGCACCTGTCAAGGGAGTACGCTGTCTGATAAGCTGGGTGCTTCGGGGGAAGCTGGCCAGGCTTCAGATGACAAGCTTCATTGCCTGCCCCATCACCTGAAAACTTCTCGTTTTCTGCGCTCTGCAGTAACATGTTAGACTGGAGAGAGTCCTGCTCAAGACAGTCATTTCACAAGGGCTTGGGAATTGGCTGTGGAACAGCCTGTTACATTTTAGTTACCCGTGTTAGAGGTGGATGTCGATGTGAATTGAAAAATAGATTTTAAAGTTCACATTAGGATACAGTGTCTGGTGTGTGCCAACTTTCTTTTTCAATAAAATCACTTGTTTGGGAGTCTGAACTGTCTTTGGTCTGACTCCACAGAGCGGATCACTAAAATGCTTCATCCATTATCTTTCCTGTTGGCTTTGTTTCTCTCTGTGCTCATGCTTGCTTGCGTCTTCTTCAGAGGAAGATGAGTAGTTTTCTTTGAAAAAGAATACTTTGCAACATAATTAAGCTTGAAATAATATGCAGATTTTCCCTGGAGAGTTATAGATAAAATACTTCCCTTGAGGCTTTTTGAGTCAAGATTCTATCATGTTACGGGAAGCGTGGAGTGATTTAGGAAACAGTTAAATAATGAGCAAAACATTAACTCTTGGTTCATCGTTTTTGTGTGTTTCTGTTGCTGTGGGGGCTCTGATGGAGATTGGGCTTCCTTGGGTTCTCCCAACTCTACACTTGGGAATTGAGAGCATCTTACAGATAAGCAACATTAAGCTGATGGATTCCTCCGATTGTACATTAAAGCCATGAAAAGTCTGTTTGGGATTGGACAAAGAGTTAGGTTGGCTTTCAGCAGCAAAAATGCTTTTAATTCATCCAGTTGAAGATTAGAGGAAAATAATCCGTGGTGTCAGGATTTCCAAAAAGCCCAGGAGGTGCTTCTGGGCTGCCTTCCCAGCTTGTTTGTTTGATTCTTTGTGTGGGTGTGTTTATAAAAACACATCTTAGGTGGCTACTGCTGGAGTGTATCTTCAGTGCAGTGGGCAAGGAAGCCTAAGTAGTAAGGATTTTCAGAAGCAGTAGTAGGGAACCTGCTGTTGTGTGGGTCATGAGTGTGACAGGTAGTTGGGCTTGTCTGATCAATGAGGTTTGGTTTGACAAACTGCCAATGGATTAAGGAGCTTGTAGTATTTGCTGTGTAATGCTAATAGGTAATCCCCATATATAAGAGAATGCTTTGCTTTGGATTAATTTGTTCAAGTGACCATTCAAAACAAAATTGAAAAAAACCAAAAACCTAAAACAAACCCCAAAAAATCAACCTCTAAACCAAACCTGTTATAAAATCCTTGTCTCCAAAAGTTGTAAACCCCCCCTGTGATCAGAAATGCTTGCTCTCTGTCCATTCACTTCAGTATACTCTGAAACAAAACTACTCTGGCTTTGGTCCAAAACCAATCTATGAATGCATCAAAAATGTGATAAATGCTAATCAAATGTGAAATAATGAATCAGTTGTGACATTTTATTATGGAAATTAAACATCATGTAAACCCCTGCCTAAGGAAAAGAAATTGTCAGGAAAAATACTAATTTTCATGTGATAATTAAGTTTTCTTTGCTTTTCATTTAAACATCTAATAACATTTCAGTTGCACTTTTTAGAACAGGCATTTGTTATGAAAGCCATTTCAAGCAGGATTTAATTGAAAAGGATTGCCACTGCCACTTGATTGTAGGACAATAGAACAGCATGTAGTGAACAGTGGTGCTATTTTGTGGGTAAGGAAGATCTAAAAGGTTGAAAAAACAATTTGCCAATGCACTTTACCACAATCTTTCTAAGCGAGTACACTGCTCTTCAGTGGTGTGATGCCCCTTCTGCTTGCCAATTCTGGAAGTGTCCGTGAATTGTACCTGTCAGGAAAAGCTTCTACAACTTGTCATCTCTGGGAGAACGTCAGTGGCCTGGCAGACCTGTTCTAGGGACATAATCCGAAGGATGAAATATTAATAATGGTTTTATTAGGAATGAGAACTTTGCTGGGTAGACCTCGTGGAGTGTGTATTGAATGAGAAGGGATCTCTCATACTGTGTTTAGTGTCACGTGCTCACAGTTGTGTGGCATGGCCCAGTTGTGAACTTCTGAGCTCTGTCATATGAGCAACAAACACCTCCTGCATTTTCCCCTTCATATACATCCTTCCTGATTTCCATCTCATCTGCATTCCCAGCCAGCTGTCACCATCTTTGGTTTTTGCTGCAGTTTGCTTTGTCTCCTGCAGCGGTTTTTATCTGTTGTATTTGTAAGTGACGATAATAGCCCTTCTTATGTATGTTTTTGCCACTTTGTACAGGTTAAATTCTTTCTGTTGGCACCTGTAAGATGGGATCTCTATTCTTTGTGCAATTTTTCTGTGCCCCTTCAGTTTGCATTTACCTTTCCTGAAAGTGAGTGGCTCTTACTTTGTACAGAACTAGTCTAAATGGGGTCTGGTGGAGCAGTAGGGAGCAGGCAATCAGTACTCTGTCTGATCACTTCTGTTGTGACTATCTTTTATTTTTCCATCTTAAACTGATACTTGCATGTTTCATGGTTGTATCACAACCACCTTGTAGTCAGTTGTTACGCGCAGATTTTTCTCCTCACTTCCAACTGTTAAAAACTCCTAGTTGTGTGCAGAAGGTTTTATTAGTCTCCAAGCGCATGGCCCGACATTTCTGTCCTGCTGAATTTTTGTCTGTATCTGTTATTCATCAAACCCGTGTGATCCCTTCTATAGGCTAGTGCGATCCTCCTGTCTGGGCGGGGTTCCTCAGCTTTGAGCTGTCAGCCGGCAGATTTCCTCAGTGTAGCTTTACCTTCTGTGTAAGCGTTACTTGTTAAAATATGAGCTCATGCTGGCATCAGAGTTCGTACTTGACCCCAGTCATAACCTCTGTCTCAGGTCGACTTTGTTCTTGTGCAGATGTTTTGAGTGCATTTCTTGGGAATATTCCCAAGTACTTAATGTTTTATCGCTTCCAAATTGCAGTGTTCAGAAGCACTGCCATGTCAAGGACGGAGTATGCAATTTTAATATTACTACATTATTAAATAAACGCATAGTATCAAAAATAAGGGTATTTAATGCAAAAGTGTGTATAAAATTGTCTTTTAAATAGCCCTATTAGTAAAACAAAATACTTGCACAATTATACCTGTAATATTGATTAACACGAGCAGTGTCCTGACACCCTGGTCACTATTATGTTCCGTAAAGCAGATGTGTTAAGGATGTCCTGAATTTGGCCAGCTTAAGCAGGGCTGAGAACAGATGTGGTACATGATTTTGAAAAAAGCTGAGCACACGTTTATATCCCCACAAATGATACCGCTTGGCCGTTTCTGATGAAACCACCGCTGACATTACTTGACACTGACTTTTCATACCACAGGCCCTTGAACTGATGATTTTTTTCCCAGCCTTTTCTTTACTTGGGGTATCTCTTCAGCTGGAAATGTGGACTCTGATTTTTTGAAACAGCATGGGTGATTTCTGTCTTGTCATTATCTCTTGTTTAGGTGTCTTGACCTGCCCGGATTCAGCTTAAGTCTCAAAACCCAGGACGCTATCACAGCATTTAGTCCCTCAAGTCAGATGGTTCTGTGCAGGTTTTCTTTAGCTCTCTCTTCAAGGGAGCTTAGAGGCGTGGGTTTTGCTTAGTTGAGATATTTGTAAAACTCAGGGAGTCCCCTCCCTCAAACGTCTAAATCTTGTTCTTCTCTTTCTGATTTCCTTAAGCGCATACAGAAGATTTCATTCCTTGTGTATTGGTTCTTCCATATTCCTTCTTCTTAGCTGGATATTCACAGTTGCTGATGGTCTAATAACAGACTCAGGCTGTGCCTGCTGCTTTCTGGAGCCTTCAGGTGACACTGGTGGGAGAAGCAACAAATGTAAACAGAGGGAGGTTGTCCAAGCTCTTGGACTAGTTTGCAAATGATTGCAATAGATGGGATGGTAGAGAGGAACAGAGAAAGCCATCGCCAAGAGCTGTAGGACAGCTCACTAGCAGCAGATCTGCTAGAGCTCTGGCTTCTCTATTCTGTCCAGGAGCTGTAGAGCATTTCATGGGGTCTTGATCGCTTGATCAGTTCTTCCTCCCGCCCCCCCAACCTGTCTGTTCTCATGCATATGTGTTTTTTTTTTAACTTAAAAATTAAGATCTGAGTCTTTAGTTAGCTAATTAAAAAAAAATAAATATTTAAACCTCCTTCCGTCATGCCTCTAGGCAGCTAATGCCATTTGCTAGTGCCTGTTTATATAAGCACCAGAAAGTTTGTGACTGCTCAGAAAACAAGATTTCCCTTTGTAGCGTTACATTTGGGATCATCTTTGAACATGACACTTTTGTCAGTGGAGAGGAAAATAAATTGGAAATGGATCTTTGCTACTTTCTTCTTTGTTGCATTATTTTTTCTGTCCTGTTTCACCATGATTCTTCTGATACTTTGATAAAGTTATTTGTGGCGTTGATTTCTGAAATTCTTCAGCTCCAAGGAAGGGCAGGTGGAGGCTCAGTGTGCCGCTGTAGCTGGAGAAGTATTTTTGGCCTTCTGTTTCTATGAGCTAGGTAAAATAAAGCAAGCCGCTATGGAAAAAAAGCCTAATGGCGTAGACCCTCATCTCTTAAAACACTTCAGTTTCTGTTGACAGTGTTACTCAGGTATATTGTAAAGAATCAGTATTTGTGACAAAGCTGCTGCGTGTCCCCAGTAAGTACTTTGAATTTAGGTCTGTCAGCAAACTGACTACACAGTGAATGGCTGCTGGTAGCATCTAGAGTACTTAAATATAACTTCTGTTTTATTGAAACAGATGATCTGTCACAGCTTGTCCACTATACCTTCCCGAAGTCAGTGTTTTGAAATTCTCCAGACTGGCATCTGTAAATATCTGGTAAGTACCGTTTTGTCTTCTAGGTTGACTTCTTTGTGAGAAATGTTGTAACGGTCTCATTAACCCTCACATCCGCTTTTTCCATATATTTCATATTTAATTGCAGTATTTGCAAAATTTTTCAACAAGATTAGCAGAGTTTTACAAAAATATCTAGTAGCTGTTGCTGTCCAAACTTACATGGATTTTTTTTATTTTTTTCCCGCTCCGATTTGTGAATAGTTCCACTTTTTTTCAAGCCTGGACAGCTGTAAAGGCAAGGCTTCTTGGTTTCGGTTTGGTTTGCTTTTGAAAAGAGCAAATTGCAGCTTTAAATGAGTTTTACAGTCTGTCCTCTCCTTCTCATCCCAGTGAAGATGGCAAAGTCAGAGCTGGATAACAGAACTTCAAGGGATGGAATCTGCAGTTACCAGTGATACTGCTGGCCAAGAGGGAGGACCTCTCTGTCCTCCTCATGGGATGGTTCTGCAATCTAAGTATCTGCAGTTCCCTGGATGAGCCCCACTGAAAAATTCCTAGTATAGCTGTAGTCTGTATTTTTGGGGGCCGATGTTGACTCAAATCACAACTTTTAAATCAGTTGTTTAAATGCATTCTACTACACTGTGCCTTTGAGAGCAGTTAAGTGCATTTTTACAGTTGGTGAGGCTGCTGCCCAAGTGATCTAACTAGATGATGACACCTACAGGGAAGAAAGGCACCGTGTAGGCAACATCCTGTATGGGACCTTCTGTGAGTGATCTCATCTGCTGGGTTTGTATACATCGAACCGTCTGTGTTCACGTTGCCTTCCAGAGTGGCTGACTGGCCTGTCTGAGCAGCCGCAGTGTCGGCTTGTTTATTCTTCGGGAGGCTCCTTTATATGCAGACATTTGTCCAGCTCACTAGCTTTATTACCTTTTTGTGGTTGGCCAGGAACATCAATATTAGTTTTTATTAATTAGTGCCTCAATGTCCTGTAGTGTTTAGCAGGGTTTTGGTGACAGTTGCAGTCCATCTTCTGTCACCCAGGAACACCATCCTCGTGCCTCTGCGGCTGCCTGCTGCAGGCTTGCCTTGGGACAGTGGTCTGCGCTTGTGGCCTTGAAATACACCTGCTGTCTTAGCTTCAAACTTCTAAATATTTTCAATTTATCACTGTTCTTTATCATTGACATAAGTAATCACACCAGTGCAATACATTCCACATTTCTGTAGCTTGTACTTTACTGATCTTTTTTCAAATGTGTCTAAAAGAAACAGCTGACCTCGGTAAGTGAACCAACCGCTTCGGTCAGCTTAAGCCAAGGTACTTGCAGGGGAGCCAATTAGGCTGCTCTAAGCCTTCTTAAATTAGTTTTGTAATGAGATAAATGGTGCCACGGTAGCAACGCATGCTTTGTGTTTTGGTTTGGTTTTGGTTTTTTTTACAGCCTTATAGGACAAAAATCTAGGATATTACCAATAGTACTTTAAAGTTGAGACTGCCTCTAGCCGAAAAAAGAACTTTTTTCTGTATTATTTATCATGCCTATAAAATCCTTACTTTAGATGATGGTCTCATTTCAACAAGAGAATAGGATCACCACAGCTGTGGGCCCACCATACTTTTCATTAGGTTTAATTTACCTCGGCTCATAATGCACTCGTTCCCGCGGAGCCAGTTGGATTTCTAAGGAGACTTGCCCCGATGACTGTCCAGTAGAAGCTTTCCCTTCCAGAGAGAAAATCTGAGTTTCCTTCTGCCCCAGTGACTGCTCCCTGCCAATTCAACGCACAAAGGGTGGCTTTGACCCATGATGTACGCTTCAAAGGGAAGACCTGTTCTCTCCAAAAGACAGTTTGCTCCTGTACCACCTTTCAGAGCAAGGCTCAAAGCAGCAGTTGTTTGGGTTTTTGTAGAATGCATTTGAGAATGAGTGTTTATTTCGAGGAGATGGAGTGAAGATGTTGGTTTATCCTTCTGTTTGTCTGGGTGGCGCTTCCTTCAGAAAATGCGGATTTGAAAAGATGTGGTGGTGTGTAGAGTTGAAGAGAAACAAAGTCGTGTGTGTTGTGACAGCAAAGAGATTCGCTCGGTTCTAGACGTGCTTTTATACCGGCAAAAAACCCGGTGTATAAAGTGATGAACTTGGGTGTTTTGTTCTAATACAGGTTGGCTTGGTCGTAATCCCCGATAGCACAGCTGGATCTGTTCTATGTGCCATAAATAAGCTCCTGGATCAAGCCTGCATCCTAAGTGAAACCCTCCACAAGTTCTTAGCCTCCTGCTGTTACAGTCTTCTCTACTTTCTGCTAACCTTAGACAAACAGGACGCAGAGCACGTACAGAAAAGGTAATGCTGCTTTTCTTACCCTGTCTGATGCCTCTGCCTTTGTACCCACAAGTATTTAGAGCTGTAAAATGAAAGGACACGTCCCTCTCCCACCCTGTATTCCCCCCAGTTTATTTTGCTGTCCTTTTTTTGGCTTCAAAATGGTACTTGGTTTTAAGCAAAACAGCTGCAAAGTTAGCTGGAATTATTTAAAACAGTAACTGAGGAAGGCTTCATCTCAAATTTTCTAGTTAGTCAGAACCATCCTGACTTTAGAAAGGTGGATATTTATACCTTAATCTTTAGCTTTAGCCTTTAGTTTCATTAGGTCATTGAAAAGCAACATGCGAAGGATTTGGCTTTATAAGCTTGTGCTCTTAACTGACTTGATATTTCAGCTTTAACAAAACTTCTCAGGCATCATTTCATAGACTGCAAATCCAATTGATCTGAAAAACCCCAAAACTACAGATACCAGATTTAAGTAAGTTTATTTACCTGTACTACAGAGATGTCCTCAAATAGTTAAAACTTCACATTTTTTCCTCTAACTGTTCCCTGTACAGGAAAGCTGTTCAAAGCTTAAAATTTGAGACTCTTCCTTCACTTACTATATTTAATGACTTACATAGCACAAAAAAACGATTCCATCGTTTGATTTCTTAAGAATCTTAAATAAAGACTCAGGTGTACCCGAACAGTGACTGTAACTGGCTGCATCGAGCAGAAATTTCATTGTGTAAGAGCTTCTGCAACATTTGTCGCTCCAGGGCAGGACCTTACATTTTTTCTAGTGCTGTATGTAATTTTATAATATTTACAAGTTTAGCATTTTCTCGTACAAGTTTTCTTCTTCAGCACTAATTACGGTGAAGGCAGTTGGCAGGACTGATTTCGGAGAGGTGCGGTTCCTTGTACAGCTGTGAGGCCGGTTCGCAGAAGCACACTTGAAATGTGTGTCCTGGATCACTTGAAGTTTTGTTCTCTTTTTGCCCCCAGGGACATGCTGTGGGGATCGTGTATTTCTGCATTAGCACTCCTGCCACGGCTGCTGAGGCTGATGCTGCAAAGCCTGCAAGTGAGCAGGATCTGTCGGGAGGAACTGCCCATTGTCGCTCAGTTGCTTCGCTTGCTGATGCAGCATGGGCAGCTCAGGAGCCATATGATCACCAATGAATTCCTGGTGCAACAGATTATCAAGGACATCATGGTATGAAACTCCTTTTTGTCTCCCCCAGATCACAGGGGTATATACGAGGCTTAAAAATTACTGCAAACACAAAGAGCAGATATTTAACAAAACACAAATTGTGACTGTCTTCTATTTGTCTGGGAAGCCCAGGCTGCTACTTGTCTGAGCTCCCGTGGTCACTGTGCAGGTGAGAGTCCTGCGGTTTAGCTCCCACCCGGCCCCAGGCAGCAGTTGGCTTCCTGACAAAACGCCCTGGAAGGGGACTGCCTGCCTGAGGGAGAGCTGTCCCAGCGTAACGGTGTCTCTTCTGGATCCCCCTGCGCTGGGACACAGGCGCACAGAGATGTTATTAACACAAAGGCTCTTTCAAATATTGCAAACCCCAGCGCTTTTGGTCACATGTCTGTGTTCCAGTGGTCTTCAGAAAAAAAAATCTGCAGCTGCTCTCACAAAGCTCTTCCTCGTTTTAAGCAAAGGGAGCGTGTGTGTCCCGGAGGTTTGAGTGAGGCAGCTGCACCTACACAGCTGGCAGCAGTAGCTTGAGAGATGTGTTACCAGAAACATAAATCTCGGGGGTGGTGAAAGGCCGGTGTAAGAGGGGATGGTGCAGGGTCTCTAACAGAGAATGAGGGGCTTGGGTGCCGTTGGTGTTGAAAATGCCTCGGTCGGTTTGTGTGATGTTCTGCTGCGGTGGGTTGTGTTTGCTGTCGCTTAAACACTTGGGGATGCTGAGGAGAGAGCACGACCAGGCGGTTGGTAGCAGCTCTCCTGCAGGCTGAGGTATTGAGCTCTCCTGCTTTAGCACAACCATGCTCCCTCATTTGCATTTTAATTGACTACACTGCGGAATGGCAAAATAGGCCCAGCGCTATAATCAAGAGTAAGGAAACCACATCTGGCGTAATTCGCACTCTTCACGACGTAGCAGTGCCTCAGTGTACCGAGCACTAACGCTTTATTATTTCGGCTTTACCAGCCGCACCGTGTTGAAATGTATAAATGAAAAGCAGAAGGTCGGTGCGTGCAGGGGAACAAGGGCCACCTTGTGCTTTTAACGGCCACCCGATTAACTGTAAAAACAAAGCAAAGCCGTGCAAGTG
Source organism: Pedionomus torquatus (assembly GCA_013398155.1). NCBI lineage: Eukaryota > Metazoa > Chordata > Aves > Charadriiformes > Pedionomidae > Pedionomus > Pedionomus torquatus. The sequence continues at coordinate 237,731 of VZRU01001290.1, read as the reverse complement.
TTCCCAGGGAACTTGAGTTTAACCATTTTTTTTCCTCCTCCTTTGCAGACACTGAAGAGCGGTGAAGTTCAAGAGCAGTGGCTAACGGACCTCCATTACTGTTTCAACATCTACCTTGCCTCTCATCCCCAGGGGCCTGGCCCCATCAACGCCGTGTATTAAAGAGGTCGAACTGCATTTATTGTAAAGCGTTTACTTCTATTTAGTTTTGACTGGGAGATGTTGGATCAAAGCTTGTCAATTTTTTTGTAAGTGAAACAGAATAAAAATTTTACAGAGAACTGCCCCCCCTCTATGGCCTTTCTTACCAAGGGAGTCAACTTCACCGGGAGCTGCTTTAGTAGATGTGGCCACCGCAGTGAGGAGCAGTAAAGAAAATCCAGTCTCCTTGATGCACTTACAGACAACCAGACATGTATTTACTTCAATCATCTATTCTGAAACATCGTATTAATTAAAAAAAATAGAATTATGTAATACCAACTAGAAGAAAAAGTAGAAGACAATATACTTTAAAGTAATGTTATTTTTGCCGAGTTTATATTTTTAAATATTTTGTTCAAGGTAAATACTGTACACTGGCAGCTTCAAAGCTATTACAAGAACACGTTTTATTCCATCTTTTCTTGCTTTCTGTAGCAGAGCTGTTTCTATGCGTGCACAAAAAAAGACATTAAGATGGAAAAAAATGGTGTTAAGGGGTAGAAACCACCCCCTTAGCTGTTGCCACAGGCTGTGGAAAGCAGTTTGTCTAATTTTGGTCAACATCTCCGCTTTTCCTTCCAAGCTCATCGCTAGAACTAAGAGACAATTGTTCCTTTAGTATGGGAGCAGAACAGGAAGGCTGCTTTCCTGCTCCTTTTCAGATTTTTGAAAGACGCTTAATAAATTTGAGGTGAAACGGAAGAGCCACCTTTCCCAACTGCGACAGCTTTTGACGAGGGAAAATGTTGGGGAGCCTCTGCAACTCTGTTGTAGTGCTGGGCTGAGCGCTTCAGTTGCTGTTCCCAAATGCAATTCCTGTTTCATCCTGTCAGTAAATAAATTAACAGTTGCATTTAAAAACTAATTTGTATCCAAAATAAAATGAGTCTGGCTCCTTAGGAGCCTGCTTGGCGTGTAAGGCTGAGATAATACAAAACTGCAATTGCCTTCAAGTTTAATATGTCGTAGATGAGTTGCACGTTACGCAAAATAACAGTTGTAGCAAAGGTGCTTTTAAAATTGCAAACAGTCAGTTTCGCTTAGTGCTTGAGTCCTGTATTTTTTGATTTTGCAGCAGTGGTTGGTCTCATGTTGTATGAAAATTGCTTGGATTTTCCCATGTTCTCCAGCAAATTAACACACTGTAGGTTGTTAACTGTAAGAGAACAAAATGGTTTTGATGAGTAACTCCAGTGGATAAAACGTTTCATCTGTGCTGCGTTCTAAATTTCACGAACAAGGAATCTACCAGGAAAAGCCCAGGCCTTTTTGCCGGCATCTCCCTGTTGATTATCTGCAACAGAGCGGGGTGGCTGTGGCACAGGTACGGCTCGCTCACGATGCTACTCCCTGGCGTTAATGAGCCTCTAATTACAGAGCTCAACTTGAGATTTACCTTCATAAACAAAAGCAGGTTTCCAGGCCGGCGGCTTGGTTGCTGACGGGGCTGAGTTTGCTGAAGAGCAGCAAGAGATTTTGTGGAGCGATATTTAGTAACGCTGGGTCCCAGGTCATTTCTAGAGGGTGGGGAGAGCCAGGCCAGGGCTACAGGCAGCGCTCTCTGAATCATTAGAAAGCAACCACCAATCTCCTCAAACAGGGCAGCTGAGTGTTCTCCTCAGCTTTGGACCCGCCTGAATGTCTGCACCCCGTCCACGGTTTTATTTACTGCAGCGCGCTGTAACCGCGTGCTGTACAGGCGCGTGCTTGCCTTTCCCGGGTTTGTAGAGGCTGGATGCAAACGTTCCGGTGCTTTATCCCGTTCTAGCCAAGGCCAACCCAAGTGCAGATCTGAGCGTCTCAGTGAGGGTGTGAGCCCAGCATGTCTTAAGGACATCTTTCTCACGCCAAGAATTGCAAAACCTCCTCCTTTACAACTTACAAACACACTTTAATGTCCACAGTGAAAAAAAAAAATAAAAAAAAAGGAAAAAAGACACTATTTAATGAAAAAATTCCATTTAAAAAGGAGTAACGTTCACATTCCGGATTTGGTTTAAATGCAACAAACGTAAAGGCCCATCTCCCAGAATATTTTTAAGCACGTGCCCAATGTCTGTACATCCCATCGCAGGCTCCTTTTCTGCCTTGTCCTCCTCTACTCCTTTTGCTTATTTGTACATTTCCTTTCAGTACCTTCTGCCTGTCCCCACTCCGAAGCATTTCGTCTGCCTCTGCCCATAAGTGACCGGAGTTTGGTGTCAGTCCCCGTCACGGGTTCGTCACTGTGTGCTTTTTCCCTACCTGAGCATTAAAAGCAGGGCTGCCAGTCAGCTTTCACCTTCCCAGCTCTACCTTCCGCAGGAGAAGACTGCGAGTGACGAGCCCGTTCTGACCCGCTCCAGGCACCTACGTCAGAAACGGAGTCTCTGGCATTACCCACTGACAGCTCTGAACTTTTCCAACAAGCGTAATGTTGTCGTGCACAAAGGCAGGCGGATGAAAAACACGTTATTGTCTTTAAGTCGGGGCTAAAGTTCCCCGAGCTCCTATTAGGTGGATAAAAGTAGGTAGTGTTCGAAAGGAGCTGGGCAGAGTTCCTATCGCTATCCTATTCGTCACCAAGTTATGAAAGCAAAGGACACTCAAACCTCACAAGAAAGCCTTTTTATTTCAGGAGACAGGGAGATCTCTTGTCCCGAGAAGCTAAACGAAAAGGAGCCTTATTTGCTAAAGCTCTTTTAAAATTTAGATTCATGGCTACAGGAAGAGGTGGCAATCAAACACCTGTCTGCTCAGGCCTCATCATTAAAACAGTTTTCAAACAGTGGAAGAAAAAAAACCCTCTGTCTGTTAAGGAGGCAGAAACTCACCTACAGGACTAAGAACAGCAAGGTGAACTCTACTGGCAGATTTTCTTTTGACTTCAGACTTTTCTAGACTAGTTGGAGAATGCATTTTACTTCCCTTTGCAAATTAGCTGAATTAGCTTTGCAAATTAGCTCCTTGAAGTGTTTGCTGTGTTGCTTTTGAGCTGTGACCTCTGGGCACTACCTGGGACACAACCATGTGTCCCAAAATGGCCAACGAGGCACTAAATCTTCACAGGGTGAAGCTGTGGCTGACACGGCCACAGCTCCTGGCCCCGAGTACGTGCATCATACACTTGAAAAAGTTTTTCAAACGGCATTTAGAAAAGCAGTAACAGGAGAGAAGAGCAGGTACTCTCATGTCATTTTTAAGCTACCTGTCAATTAATGCTAAATGCATACAAGTTCCAGCCTGTAATTACCTTGATAACTCTTTTACAACCGCTGTTCTGTTTTATGCAGAGCAGCCCCACCTGTCTGCTTGACAGTCCCGAGCGCGACACCCCTACTTGCCTGCCCTGGTACCAGTTCCATACCTAAAATTTGAGTTAAAACACAGCCAAGACTTTCCCAAGGAAGAGCTGGTAATGAGGACACGGCTTCCAAGTTAAGCAGCAAATAAATGCACGAGTTCATTAGCGCCTCGAAACTTACTGCAAGTAAAATTCTAGGGAATGATGGAGGCTCTGTGCACAGCCCAGGAACCCCGTTGTGCCATTTTAGAAGAGGGCAGAGATCAGATGAGCAGCTTCCAATTTTCAAGGTTTTGTCCATGCGTTAAACTGTGTCATTTCTGCCAAACAGGTGTGTCGATTCTTGGCACACAGAAATCCACTCCCTTTACTTCTGTAGGACTAGTAAATACTTAAGCTCAAGTACTGAAGCTGTATGAGCCTCTGTAAGCAACTTCAAGCACAGGTGAATGTTATCTGGCTTATCAGCGCACAACTCTATTATATGAAGGTTGTTCCTAGGAAGACCCCCACGAAAATAGGTTTTCATGTAAATGGTTCAACGTAAGGCTAAAAGTACAGGGCTCAAATGAGTCTGGAAGCAGTGAAAGAGCGAACGTGCAATTGCAACAGTTCAGGAGTAGTTACGTGTTTTGCTACAAGTTCCCATTTCTTAAGCAGGTTTTTTCTTTTTCTTTTCTAAGATGAAACCAATCGCACCCGTACATGAACATGAAAGTATTCTTAAAGTGTAGGTGTCCTACCTGAGACCAGCTGCACATCGGAAAGCTTCAGCTTGGAAGGAGGCCTTGCCGGCTGATAGGCTTTGCCTTCCTGAGAACGGCCTTTAACAAACAATACAAACAGCTCTGTTTATTCACCTCCAGATGGGGTTATGTATAGCTATAAACTATCAAGTAGGCTACAGGGATATTTTACCCTAAAAATTATTTATAATAAGGGAGCTCATGAGATGTTCTATATGACAGAAAATTGGGACAACCACAACCAAACTTTACTGAGCTAAAATACATCTTGCAGAAGCAATAAAAAAGAAGGAAAATAAAATTATTCAGTTTATTAATTTATTTAATCCTTTTTGGTTATCTAACCTACAGAGCCATGCTGGAAGTGACTTTTACTGCCTGGAAAGGTACACTTTGTTAGCCCGTCCTTACTCCAGCGGTGATCCACACTGTAAAGGAACTCAAAGGTTTAAAAGCAGTGCTTTTCCTCAGCACCGTGAGTGTCCAGGCATAGTGCAAAGCACTGTTATCACAAAAGATGACCTTGCCCTTCCTCTAAACACCAGCCACCTTCAAATGAGGAAGTTTTTAACATGGAACGAGACTGTATCCTTCAACTGGAAATACTTGAAAAAAACAGAAACCCCCAAAAGTTTAAAATAGCGCTCAAAGAAATTCAACCATGCTCCCGCTAGCCACCGTGTGTCCATACAGCCGGCCACCCCCAGCTGAACTCCTCTGCTCCCTTTGCACATAGATACATGTGAGCAGCTCTGGCACCAGAATGATCTGGTTGCTCAGGACCCGTTGCTGGAACAATGCCATGTGCCCACTGAAAGGGCTTTAGCAGCAACCGTTTTAAATCAC